>PVHY01011022.1:0-49558 GCA_004024945.1 Uropsilus gracilis | reverse complement strand
GGAGTTTGCAGATTTGAACTCCGTGTTGGAGTTTGTTTTGCTGAGTTTGACTTGTGTCTGAAAGAGGCCGTGCAAAAGTTAGGCCTGAGAAGAAAGTGAACTTTGCTGGTTCGGCACCATGGAGTTCCTGCTACCTGAAGGTGACAAGGAGAAGACAGCGTGGAAGACAAGGAGGAGCAGTCAAAGGAACATGTCTTCAAGCATCTGGAGATGGACTCTGTCTGGACATTGGTGAGATGATCAGGGCTGAGAGACTGAGGATTTTGGGGCAATCTGGGAAAAGACTTTGGACAATACTGAGAAAGGGTTTGGACAATGTTGAAGTATTCTGAGTCTTACATGTTTCTTTTGTAATTATTAGGATAATTAGAAATCACTTTGTTAGAAATAAATTAGTCTGCACTGCACTGATAGTCTTACATTGGTTTGGTATTTTGGTTGAGAAGGTTGGGGATGGTGGTAAGAACCCACGAGTGGACAGTTTAAACTGTGTTTTAAAGTTTTTCTTTTTAGGTCTGAAAGAGGGAAAGAAAGCACAGAGAAGCTGGTAGCTGATGTTTGCATATCAAGAGTAGGAAGGTACAGTGTAGATGCAAAGGAACTGCTTCGGAGAGAGAAGCAGGCCTGTAAGCCTTTCTTTGGTCACCCACTTTCAAAAACAACTGAAAGTGTCAAGAAGACGCGGGGAAGGCAGCCCATGGAATGCAAAGATACAGATAGATTTTCAACAGTACCACAGGCATGATTCGCCTACTGAAAGACCCACCCACAATTCTCAACAACCCCTGTAAAACCCATTACAGATGAGTTTGTCCTATCATACAGCGCCATCTACTGGAAATGTACAGGTTCTGTACACTTAACACAGTCGAGGAGATGGACAAACACAACTAAAGAGGAATTGAGATCTCAGGAATAGAGAATAAGGTCAGGATATTTATTCCTCTGTTTTCCTGACTGTGCTACTCTTGTGAAACTGATCATCACTAGCTGGAAGGCCACAGGTCTTGTTAGTGGGCAAGACTGAAGGATACACCCTCTGAACCCTCAAACCTACACATACAATACTGGTCTATCATCCTTGCATATTGTCAAACCATAGTTCTTATGTGAAAGATCATTACCAAATGATGGTGTGCTTAGAGAGGGAAGAAGCGAAAATTCCTAATGAAACACCCAATTAAATAGGGTTGCCTTGAAGTGGGGTCACTGAGACCTGAAAGCCCCCCAGAAACTAGGGTACCCTCTGGCAGGAAACCATAGGGGAAGGAAAATGGCACCTGATAAGTCTAGACAGAAGGTACCTTGCAAGATCAACGTAAAAACCAAAAAAAAAAAAAAAAAAAAAAAAAACAACAGCTGCCTGGTCAGTCTTCCCATAAGTCTCTCACCTACATCTCTTTCAAGGGGGTCACTACATGTTGACCCCCTTGTCTCCTTCCATGTTTCCCAAGTTCCTCATGAAAGCCCAAAGTGAGAAGCAAGTGTCACTTTATGTATGTATGTATGTATGTATGTATGTATGTATGTGTTTGTGTATGTATGTATGTATGTATGTATGTATGTATGTATGTATGTATGTTTTGAGACTAGGTTTTGCTATTTTTGCATGTGGAACCGCAGGCTCACGTTGCCCGGGGTACCACAGACTCAAGCAATCCCCAGGTAGCTGGGATTACAGGCGCACGCCACCACGTCCAGCTATTTTTTGGGGATTAGGTCTCTCGCTGTTGCCCGGAGCGGGACTTGAACCATGATCCCCAGCCTCAGCCGCTTCATGGGTTGAAGCTTACCGGCATGAGCCTCCGTGCCCGGCTCATGTGTCACATCTTTCTGCTTCTTTATTTTCCTCTAAGTCTTTTCTGGCAAGTTCTCTCTAAGTCTCCTGATCAATTTACCATTCCTGAGATGAGGCAGGCAACCTAGAATCTTTTCTGTTTCTGGTAATGACCCTCTGTAAGAATTCTCTCTAACCATCATTTTAAGGTAGCCTGCTCTATAGGAATTTCTCCCCCTATAATCATTTTTGACCTTACCTTTCTAGTATTTCTTTCTGTGGCACTATTATCATGGTTACCTCATACACATGCTCATAGACTGTATCTGTATTTAAGATTTCTTCAAATTATCTTATTTTAAATATACGTTCTGCTCCCTATTGGACTCCCAACTGAAGTTTCCCATTAGAGTTCAGAATATAGGTTAAAGGAAAATAACTTTGATGGAAAAAATTACTGAAAGTACGAAATGTAAATATTCTTTCAACTTTAGATTGTCAACACTTTAACCAATTCACTAAGATATATGTGGCAGTGTTTTGTTTCTTAGAATTTCCCATTCTCTCTTTGATGGTCCTGCCCAAGTATCATTAGGTGATTATGAAAGCCATGAACACACAATCATTCATCATGAAATTAGAGGAAATTACCACATATATTTTATGATATAAATATATATATTTACATATTTATATATAGGTATATAAATCCTTAAAGGTTTTATTATAAACTAGTTAATAACTGTGCAGCAAAGATAGACTTCTCAGGTTCAAAGTATTGCATGTGCCATTACTGTGACCTTGACCTATTTAATTAGCTTCTTAACATCTCATATTTTTATTTGTAAAGTGGGATTAAAATGAAGATGCATTATAGCATTGTGAGGACTGATAAGCTACAGCATGTAAAGGTGTTAGAATAGTGCCTGGTCTCTAGTGAGCACTCGATTTGCTAACGGTCATTCTGAAAAAAAAAAAAAAAGTTCCTAAGAGACCTGGATGTAGGATGATTTATTTTACCTTTAACCTTGAATCTAAGAATCCAAAGGACGACTATTATTAAGGAAAGTCAGAATCACAAAAGGAGATACATTAAGGAGAAAGGGTGAAAAAGGAGTTTCAAGGTAAGAGAGAATGTTGTGAAGAACTTTAGGAGGAAGGCATTTAATACCAGTGTTAGTAATTAACTCATTTCAGTGAGTGAGCTGTGGAGGGCTGTGAAATAAGTATGCAGCAGAGCTAATTCCCAATTTACACCAGATGATGATGTGGTAAAGGATTGAAATTTACAATTTGAATAGAATGAAAAGAAATGTTATTCATGTGTTGACAATCTAGAGATAAAACCATTAAACATATAAATGATATTTATCTTTTCCTTTCGTAAGGTGATAGTAGAACTGTGAGTACATGTTAGAAAAGGGCGGAAAATAGGATATTATTGAATGTGATTTCTAAAATATTATAAATAGTAATGTTGAAATTACATGTAATTGCACGACAGTATATTGTGTGAATGAAGAATTAATTTGTGTAAAATTATCCTTCATTTTCTAAAAGTGGATGCTAGTTATGATTTATGATGCAATATTAAGTGTACCATAGCTGTTTATTTTGTATGTTTTCTTTTATTACATTACTATTTCTTTTGTTCTAGATGCAGAATGATGTGCTAATATTAAGGATAGCAAACTCTCACAATTTGTCCTAAAATATTAATAGTGGGCTCCAATGTTTATTTACTTTCTTCATTTATGTTTATTTAATCAACCTATTGAATGCTCATCCTTTCTGATAATCAGTGCAAATCAAAACAGATATAATGTTACAACTGTAGTTTCAACTTTGGTGGGTTTTTGAGTTCTCATAATTTTGTGTACTGTACTATCAGCTCATGTTAACTTACAGTAAAGGCTTTTTAAACAGTTACTAAATCAGAAATTTAGTAATCTTAAGTTGGATTCCACAGATTCCAATTCTAATGTTCTAGCAGATTTTCTTTTTAGTAAGCGTTTATTTTTTTTTAAATTTGCTTGCTTTAAAAAGTTTGGACTGGTTTGGAAAATAAATTATGCCTTCTAGCCAAACAACTCAAAATAATGAGAAATGTTTGAATGAGGGAGTAGGATTGTCTTTGTTTTAGCAGATGTAAATCTGATAGTTTTTAGAATGTAGAAATGTTTACCTTTCCTGTTATGAAAAGAAAAATAATTAAAAAAATTGAACTTTCATATTTTTAGTCAGTCATATTATGACTTACTAATTGTGAATATATAACAAAATTATTTTATCTTTGACTTAATTGTGACAGTAATAAATATGAAATGCATGTCACAATTTTTTCTACAAAGTTTCCCTAAAACACTTTTAACAAACCAAATTGATTATAAGAGATATGATATAAATGCATAAAATATACAATTAGTCATTGCTAGATTTTATCTTTTCATTATGATGATTGTTTTTATATAAAGGTCATGTTAGAGTAGTTATTGTGGAAAACATAATTATCATTGTTAAAACATTGAAGGAACTTGATTATTTTCTCAATTATTTGCAGTTGTCTTCTAAAAGAAGATAGGACTTACAAAAGAAAGTTTATATGTTCATTTTACAATGAATTCAGATTAATTTTCAACTATTTAAAGTATTTTCATTATTTTCTCATTTATTTAGTTTATATTGCATTATTCATGTGGTTTTGATTCCCACTGTAAGGAAAATATTCTGAAAGCACCATGCAACAATTTATTCAATTCTGATGAAAGTTAAATTATAAGTAAGCAAAATATATCTAATTGGTAGGTGAATAAATGTCACACAATCTATTTAATCATAATAGTTAATGTGAAAAAAAATTAAAACAATTTAAAAAACTTAGCAATTGTTCATATTTTTTTCTCATTCAACATATATTCACATATATTTCTAACTAAAAGAATTATGGATACAATTGACTGCTTTCAACAATATAGACTGAGTTTTTTAAAGATTATTCTCAATGAATTGCACTGATTCCTGATAGTTATTAGGTAAATCTCAGTCTCTTTAAAAGTAGCCAAATCTTCATTTAATTTTCTCTGAAGAAATGTGATAAAACAAGTGTAGTATTTGGAGGTGTACTGTATATGCCACATACACCTCTTCTAATATACTTTAATATTACTTCTCATGACAATACTTTTTAAAAATTTTCTATTTTAATACTATGGAAAATTGAGCACACCCCCAATCAAGTCCTAGAACCTTACTCTAGGGGACTTTTAAAGGATCTTTTAAGTTTAATTCATACCAGGGAAGGAAACACTGAAAAAGAATTGAAACCTTAAAAATAAGTAGTACTACCTTAGCATTCCTAAGAATTGGTTAACTATGCAGAATTCTGAAAAAAAAAAAATTTAAGAGTACAGATACTTATGAACTTATATTCCACAATGAAAACTTTAACCCTCTTGGATTCTCAGTTTTTGTTTTTGTTACATATTTTTACCATTAATTCAGAGACATGAAAAAAAATAAATAAAATTTACCAACTTAATCATTTCTAAACTGCAAATTAGAAGTTTTAAGAATGCTGTTGTGTGAACTATCCAGAACTTTTTATTTTGCAAAGCTGAAATTCTATACCAATTTACTTTGCCTCCACCACCAACCACTGACAACTACTATTCCTTTCTATTTGCTATGAATTTAACAACTCACCTAAATTGGGTCATTATGATTATCTTTCTGTGACTAGTTAAATTCACTTAACATAACATCTTATTTCATCCATTGTATTATTTCTCAGAATCTCTTTACTTTTAAAGATTGACTATAATTTCATTATGTGCAAATAACACATTATATTTATTCTTACCAATCATAAATGGTAGGGTTGCATCTATATTTTGACTATCATAATTAGTTTTTTATGAATATGGGTGTACAACTATCAATTCAAGATCCTGTCTGCAATTATTTTGTACATATACACAGAAGTGGAATTGTTCAGTATACATTGCTCATTTTTCCAGTTTGAGGTTTGTCACTATAAATTCTACTATAGATGAGATTTCACTTCAGTACAATATTTAGCTCATAAAAAACCATAGCATCATAGTTGCAATTGTTTATAAATTATGTAAAAATTGTAGGAACTATAGGTTGGCAAAATCTATTATGTTTATTATATTATATTGCATATTATTATTTCATGAAAAATATTTATTTTTATCATTGTATACTTTTGAAACACTGTTGCATTCCTGTATGTTTTCCACAGTAGTGAATGTAAGCTGACTAAACCATAACACAGTTGACCTACCATGAGTTAGAAAGAATTCTAATGGTATAAATGAGAAAAGCATCTGTGCTACCCAATATAGAAGATGTTTTCTTCTGGAATCTCAATAAAACAGTAATTTAGAGATAAGATAATATTAATTTATCATTTCATTAAAATGTCATAGGGAAAGATTATATAGAGGCAGATATATATTAGATAAAGAGTCTTCATATTAGAGTTAAAAGTCATTGCTAGCCTTAAAAAAATCAAGTTGCTAGCCAGAAACTTAGGTGAACTTTTTTCTGGAAAACAGGAAGGGTAAAGAGTCTACTTACAGCAATCTCAGCATTTTTTTATACTGAAAGACATTGACTTTCAACATTTGCTCAATAAATAGGAACTTATAGCCATGAATTAAAAATAAACACATTGGGAAGAGATTTTACAGACAAAAGTTTAACGTTAATTTAGAAAAATATAAAAAGTGTAATAAAATGGCATTTATGCATATTTAGAGCCCAGAAATATATTTTTTCAATCCTCATTTATGAACCTGGTGTCTTCATTATATGCAATGCAATGCCTGATATATCTCCTTATGGGAATAAAAAAAATATCAGATTGCAATCTTTGACTATTACACACTATAGTATCATCTATTGTGCTCCTTTTTCTAGATAACAAATATACAGATATTACAAAAATCGAACATGTAATGCTTGCGTAATTATTTTGATAAATCATTTTGTATAGAAATTACTCTTACTTGCTGCACTAATAGATCCGATAGCGGTAGTCTGTCTGATAACACTACTTCAAATAAAGAAACATCGTTTATGAATACACAGTAACAAAGACATAATTTATGATTCAAGAGGCAATAGTAGAGAGCTAACACCTTTCTTCTCCAAAGCAGTGACTAGTACTTAAGGAGTTTAGCTGTAGGTTCAGGGTCAAGCCTTTTGTTTCAATTCATCAGTCTTGGTTTGTAAAATGCTCTTTTGAAAAGGAAAATTTTATTAGAATAATGGGAGAACACTTTGTACAACATCAGAAAATTGCCTGCCTTCTTTAAAATATAATGGAGGGTTGCAGAATAAAAGAAACAATCAGCTTTGATTTTTATTTCTTGTTATATTGAAGTTTCAGTGTCATTTACACTATGGCATAAAATTGATGTAGAATAGAGGGCCATCTCTGGTTTGGTGAATATCCTAAGATACCATTTTAGATAGAAAAAGTCATAGTTCATATTTTAATTTTTTTTATTAAGCTATATATGTATATTATACTTCTTATTAAAAATATGATATTCTCAATGAATACACTTTTTGTAGTCATTTCAATATTAATCTTTAAGAAGTTCCTTAAGGAAATGTTTTCTAGGTTTTCCTAATTAAGTGAATTCTTCTGAAATCTTAATATTAAAAACCTGATATTTGGCATTGTCACAACTCAATTAAAGGGTGCCCATAATAAAATGTAAAGAACATTTTTTTCTTATTTTCACAAAGGAAATATGACACATTATATATAATTACTATGCTAATTATTTTAGATAGGATAAGCAATTCTCAGTCATGGTCCTCAAAAAAAGTTTATTGGAAGGAAAACGTGTTCATATAGCATCAGGATTTTGAAATTTTGAATACAGAGTGTTTTTAAGAATATTGAAGCATATTAATACTTAATTTTTTTCAGAGACATCATCTATCCTCTCTATTTGTCTTATTAATAAGGTTTGTTAAATTCATAGGAAATGTTATAAAGTCATATAAGTCAAACATATAATTGATATAATGGGCTGGTAAAGAAAATATGACAAAATGTTTTGTTTGCTTGCTTTTTAAATTGAATCCCAAACATATTTTCCTTAAAGATGACTAAAAACTATAATATTTTTTAAATTATAATTTTAGTATTAAGAAAAGCAATTTTATGTGCACGGTATTTCCATTTCTTGACTCAAACTTAGCAGAGTAAGAATAGATTTTCATAAGAATAGATTTTTAGGAATAGACCTGGAACACTAAGAGCTCATATAACACAAAGGTTTATCACTCTGTTTCCTTGCTTTGTGCTCAATGAATGTTCTCTTGTTCGAATGTGTCATTTAACACCAGGCCAACTCACTGTCCTCTATACCAAGGAAGTAGAATCCTTATTACATGGCAGAAAGTTAAACTTAGTTCAATTGCTGTGTATTTGCAACTAGAGGTACCACTGGTGACCAATGCAAACAGTCTGCTAACCTTGCTAGTTTCTACTTTCCGTACACAGAGTGCTTAAATGCATTGTGTTTAACTGCATTGTGCTTAACCGCAGCGCTTAACTGCATTGTGTTTTCCTTGGTGACTCTATTCTAATTTGCAATGGGCAAACTGTTGGAAATCTTTCCCTGGAACTGATAATCTGTGCATGGTACTCTATTCAACATGCAGTAATTTGACTCTGTCAAATAATCATGTATTTTATAAATTCTGTATTCCTTTAGGTAACTGTCAGAAGCTATCTTTAAAAAGAGATTCAATTAGCTACTATAATTTGGAATTTCAGTAAAGGTAATTGCTACAAGCATGGCTTATATCTTGAATTCAGGAACACAACATTTCCCTTGCTCTCTTGTCTTTGTGATTTAGTTCTATTCCTTCTGTTGATACTTATTCTTATTACACTTTGTATCTAAGATATCAGCATTTGCCTGAAAACTTGACACTCACAGCTGCATGTACTTACAACTGATAAATTAGAGAAGAAATAGACATTTTATCTGGCAACTCAAGAAATATCAAATTGACTCTGACAGAAATGTATCTCTTTATCTAATTCAATCACTGAAGTGAAAAGGTATTCTTATCAGAATCTCATATTTTTGTTAGTACTAATGAGATTAATTGCACAAGACATATAATTATAAAACTGTGTAAATATGATGTTTAATACAAGACACTGGACCTAGAAAAAGATTGTTTTCAAAGTATCTCAACTTTACTACTAAGTGTAAAACAAATATTAAACAAATAATCTAACTTCTCTTAACATCAATAAATAAATAAATTGCTTAATTTAAACAATACATGGTAATAATGCGATAATAAAAATATAAGTTATATTCTAATTTTAATGCAATTAAATGAAATTACTTTGTGAAGTACTAATAAAACTAAGTAAACTGTGGTTTAGGCTAATTATGTTTTCTTTTTATCATTTTAAATATTCAATGATTTTATAGTGATTCCTCCTCATTCCACAATCATAATTCCACTTTGTTCTTTGCCTTATATATTACTTATTTATCCTGCTATTCATCTAAACTAGATTATATGTTCTGTTGTAGCATCTGTAGTTCTTTGTTAACTCATGGACTTTCCCACCTTTATTTCACTTGTGATTCCATTTAATTAAAAAATTTCATTCTGCATAAAGAAAAATTAAAGCAACAAATTAAATAATAAAGGAAAATCAATATAAAAGTTGCCTGCTCTCAAGAAAATTATAATGCAATCATTAAAATAAAGAGTATGAAATAATTAGAGTACATCAATAATCAAATACCTACCTTTCACTTATTACTCTCAAATCAAGATTTGTTAGTTTTTATAAATAAAATTCATAAAATATTTATAGGAAATTAAATAAATTAACCTATTTGGAATACTGGTAGTATTTTATTACATAAGTGCTATTTAGCTGAATCATAAGTATTGGGTAGAATTTCAATAGGAATAAAGAGTGAGATTTTGGGTAGTGGGAGCAATTGAATGAAAAAAGGGAAAAATTGATTTTTCTTGGGATGAAATAATCAAGAAATAGTGAAAGAAATTTTGATTTTATTTTCAGCTTGAAATGTCAAAATGTGACTAAAAAACAGACTTTATTCTGTTGGAAATGATTGGTTTTTTAGCAGGAAAATGATATACACCGACACTATAAATTTTAACTGCACTGTCCCTGATGTCATTAAAAGGGTTGTTTGCTGCCAGCATCTATTAACAGCTTTCAACAGCTGTGATGCTGGTACCTATTTTTTGGCACCATTGCTGGTTATCCAGTGCTGACAGCCTTGCTGACTTGTGACTGACAAGATTAATCTGTGTCCTGCTACCTATCAAGCTATCTACTGCTGATCCTCTGGCACCCCTTCCTGTTACCATTGCCTTTGGTGCTGTCCTTTCTGGTGCCTGCATCCGGTCAGCCCAGCTTTTGGATTAGGTATTATTGACTGCTGTGCTACCATTTCAGTAGTACCACTGTGAACACGTCCACCTGTGATAGAGAGTTGGATCCCGGTCTACCTTTTAGCAGTTTGCAGACTCTCACTGAAGGGATAACACCATCTAGTCTAAGCAGCCATGGGTTTGGACTACCTGGACAGTGTGGACAGGCTACACACTGTGGACACCAGTTGTGTATGACCCTAGTCTCTCTTTCTTTTTGCCCACCAATCCCTTTGTGAACTCTGTTGCTATATCCTGAATTTGAGTAGTGTCTCACAATTGTGAGTACATTGGTGAGAACTCACAAATAGTGAATTATCTCTTTAGTGTTTGCTTGGTTTTATTGCTTGGTTTTACTCCTACTTTTGGGTATTTTCAGAAGTACCATTAATATGCATTGAAAAAAATTAACAACTTATTTATTAGTTAGTTTGAATGTTTTTGAATGTCTGTTAAATTTTTAAAAATCTTTCTTCAAATTCCTAGAAATAATCAAAATCAAATAGGGCAGATTAGATGCTCATTAAAATTCAAAAGAAGATCTGCTGATATAGACAATAAACCAAGGATCATTTATAGAGTATGTAGAATTTGTAAGCCTTGAAGATTGTCAATATGAACAAAATAATACTAGCAATTATCATCTAAACTCACAACCCAAAACAATAGATTAATTTGAGATTCTATTCCCTCATACTTAGAGACTCATGCCACACTTTTTCACTCTTGGTTATGCATTTCACATATTTTAATGTAATTTGAATATATTTTGTCACTGAAAGGCCTCCTTTATGTCATCATGTTTTCTCCTCTGCTTTCTTTCGTAGATTATTTATAAATACCATCAGAATTAACATTTAAACTCCAAAGAATAGTAATGGTGATGATAATTAGTAAGGAAATACAGATATGCGTCA
This sequence comes from Uropsilus gracilis, assembly GCA_004024945.1. Lineage (NCBI taxonomy): Eukaryota > Metazoa > Chordata > Mammalia > Eulipotyphla > Talpidae > Uropsilus > Uropsilus gracilis. The sequence goes on along the minus strand of PVHY01011022.1, from coordinate 38,380 downwards.
AACAGGCAAACACAAATTTTCAGTGTAGAGTTATAATTAAAAATTAACTATGCACTAAAATTAATTTTACCCATTTTCAGAGCATGAATATTATGTAGTTTAAGTGATTGTTGAATCTAGAGTTTAATAACTAAGTTCTCTTGTAGAAGGTGTAATTAATATTAAATTCCAAAACCTATAGTCACCAAAATAGAGAAAAGTTTCTTTGATTTTTGTTACAGGCATTAATGCTTTTTATTTCACAATAATCTACACTTTTGCAAAATTTTTAGATTACATACATATGAATCAATTATACTTGAGTCATAGGCTTTTTAAAAAAGTATTTGTTCATGTGAGACCAACAACAAAATAAAGAGACAAATGACATTCAATTAAAATCTTATTACAAATCATCCATGCACTCCTGAGGTTCTCTGAGTTAAAGTATTTAACTCAAGAGAAATGTGCTTTGATTTTTTAAAAAGGTTGCTGTTAATGTTATCAACAAAAATCAGAGGGAAGAAAAAGCTCCAAGCTGGTGTGATTATAACACACCATCAGTGAAAGTCAAGTTTCCTATCCATGACTGCCAAAGGTGTAAATGAGCATCTGAGGCTAGTGCTAATTACAGCAATCTAAAGACAGAAACTGCTGCTCTTAAGTCTAGGAAGCAAAGTGAGATCCAGCATTGATTTCCAAAGTGTGTAATTTTAGAACTCCTTCCTGTGATACTATCTATTTGATCTTTCTAAGGATGGTTCACTTTTAAATCACCCAGCTGAAGTAGTTCATTTAAAAACTGTTTTTAAAGTACTTATAAATGCCAACTTGTAATTAATATCAATGTAAAGTTAGTTTTAGTTATTAATATCCTTTGGTTTGATGTTCCAAAATAACTGGGTGTTCAAAATAATTTCATCGATAGCCTTTCAAAAAATGAAATTACTGAAAAAAGCTATAATAATCTTGTAAGGTATTACTTCCTCTCTTTTCCCTTTTATAGGCAAGCTTATTAAATATAATTTACAGTTTCATTATAGTAGTGTTCACACACAACACTTCTACTTAAAATTGTGCATACTGATAAACACGGGCTTATATAATCCTTAATGCCTCTGACAGTGAATTATTTGTTTGAACCTATTTAGAGATCAGCAAAATAAAACTGTATTGTCACTTTGCCTCATAGTTATAGTACCATAATCTTCCAATACCTTAATGAACATGCTGTATTTTTCCTCTTTTTGATTTTTGCTGTTTTCCCTCTTGGGAAAGTGATGTGATATAACACTTTATTACACATATTCTGAATCTAGACTGCTAGGATACCAGTCTTGGAAATTGTTTTTAGTTATCACAATGAAAAGTCATAACACCACTTAATGTTTACAGATTGGAGCTAGCTTGCACTTCTAGAAACTAAAAAATTTTAAAAAATTATAATAATATATAGACTATGATCACAGAGCTACATAATTTTAGGGATGCAGATTCAAACCTCTTTATTTATTCAGTCAACCTTCTACCACAACCCCTGTTCCAACATCCTTTCCCCTTCCTTCTCCTTTCTCTAACTTCTTTCCTATTCACTCTAGTAATCAGTATATTTTTCACATAATCTAAGAATTATTTTTGATGTGCTTTTTCAGTTTGTTTTCTTTGGTTACTTATATTCTACAAAGGAGTAAAACTATAATTAAAGTTAAATTAAATCCTCAAGAAGGTCTTTGAAATGTCACTGTTACACAGTATACACAGTAAATGTATCCTGTTTTTCTCATGATTGTACACTGGGAAAGAGGAATGGAGGCTAAACACCAAGTATGAACCCACACCAATATCAGGAAATTAAAATAAAAGCCATTATACTACTCTGTGAGTATAGTGGTAGTTGGAGACCAAATGATAAAATTGTGTCTTGAAACCTTTTTGTCTTATAGGAGTTGTTTTCCCTGTTCAAGAATGCATTCTTGGCATATATACTATTTCCCTCTGAAAAGTGGGTGTTCTGTACTATAGAAAATAAAATGGCATATTTACAATTTCTTCAAGTTTTCTGATTAAATTATTCATGTCTTATCCTTATTCATATTTTCCTTTAATTGGCAAAAAATTGTTAGAGTAATGCAGTGTTCTACATTCACTGCATTTTTACGAAAGAATATTATATATGCATAGCATTTTGGTTTATGTACTTTTAAAATGACATATTATTATTGTTGTTGTTGCTATCATTATTATTTAGGAAGAGTGTGAAGCAGTCTCCCACTACCACAAATTATGCAGCCAAGTTCCCACATTTGGGAAATCGCAGGGATCAGCACCTCTGGGGTGCAATGGGTGAACCTCACCTTGGGAAAACTACCTTCCTGATCATGGTTTCTCCTCTGCCAGGTAAGTATTAAAAATGGTATTATTTTTTTTTAGTGAGATAACATTCCTAGCAACTTGTGGAAGCTTCCAATGAATCCACTTAATGAGTAAAGGTCCATTGGGTAGGAAAGTGGAGGAGCTGAATCTGTACTTCTCATGTGGCCAAGATTGTAAATCAAAACCAAGTGTTGCAAAATACTAGATAATTGCTAACCATGTAAGAAAGGAAATACCTGGTGTTGAGATCTTATATTCCTTTACTCTTCTGACTCCTGCAATGGGAAGGTGCATCACGGTGGATAATGGTTGAATAACAAAATACATTTAAGGGATCATTCCAGCCATAGCTCTTCTAAAGGAGATAACAATTTTATTCTAATCGATTACATCTTATTTTAACAGATTGGGAATTATAGGTCTAATTTGTGACTATTTCTCTGATAATGCGGTTTTCTTTCCAATTTTCCTCAATAAATAGAATACAAAGGAGTTCATATTTATCTGGAATGAAGACTAGTATATATGTGTATATTTTTAGATTTTGCTAAGTAGTAAGTTTCATCCCTTGCATTCTGCAACAATGTAGTTTAAAGGAGATTTAATTTTCCTGGCATTTACCGAGAACATTATAATGATTAGTATATTGATGCTTGCAAATGACAAGTGCACTGAATACCAAGAGAATTTTCATTTTCAGTAACCAGTAATCTGAGCATTCTGAGCTATTCCTCCCAGAGTAAAGAATGAACATCTTTCCTAACATCAGTAAAGATACTTTCTGTTAGACAGCTTAGGGTTTTGGAGCCAATTTTTACTATATTTAATATACAGTTCAAACAATTTAGTGTTGTTGTTTTTTTTTAATCATTATTATTTTTAGGCTCGGTCTCGCTATTTTTACCTGTGGAACTGCAGGCTCATGTTATCCCGGGTACCACAGACTCAAGCAACCCCCAGCCTCAGTTTCCCAGGTAGGTGGGGTTACAGGTGAGTGCCACCATGCCCAGCTATATATTTTTGGAACTAGATCTCGCTACGTGTCCCTGGCGGGACTCGAACCACGCACGATCCCTGGCCCCAGCTGCAGCTTCCTAGGTAGCTGCTTACAGGCATGTGTCACCATGCCCGCCCCTTTTAGTGGAATTTTTAGCTCCCAACAAAACAAATTTTATTTCTTACTCCATACTATAAAAACCATTCTCATAAAAGTTAAAATTAAAGGGTCAGCAAAATTTACTTCTTTTGAGCTTCTGAAAGAACCTATTTCCATGTAGTTTTCAGCTTTTCAAGGTAACTTAGAGTATTGCCATTTTTTGCAAAAGCTCAAAAAAGAGGACATTGAAAGTGGATAAGTTCCATGCAAGTTGCTGTCATTTGCATCATATGAGTCAGAGGACTTTGCCTGATTGGCAAAGTATTAGGAGTGTAGTAATCTGGGATATGATGGGATATAACCTACAAAAAAAAAAGTCAATATATCTAGCACCTCACTACCAATAACTACCAATAACAAAGACTCATAGTGATATGAGTCAATAATGGTTCTCTCTGAATTTTGAGTGATATGAGTCAATAATGGCTCTCTCTCTGATTTTTGGAAGCAGCATGTACCTAACTGCAATTATTTTTATTTTTATTTTTAAGATACTAGGTCTCACTATGTTGCCCAGGGTTGTCTAGAACCTGTGGGCTCAAATGATCCCCAGCCTCAACCTCCCAGGTAACTGGGATCACAGGAGAGCACCACCATGCTTGGCTCAACCAACTGTAATTCTTTTCAGACTTATTTGTTGGATAACTCTAAAACCACCAGATTAAAGTATAGTTCTGAACTGGAGAGGTTTCTGAACAAATTTTTAGCACCACAAATCAAGGTCATGCTCTCTGCATCAAGATATTTAAACCAATCAGTCCTTGTGTACTACTAAAGCCTAAATGGCCCCGAGCATCTGCTCATGGAGTAACAAAAGCTGTTGTGATTAGAACTGCCCTTCCTTAACTGGGTATCATCACATGTACAAAACATAAGTTTTGGTGGGTGGGGAAGAAATCCACCAGAAGATAGGAGCAGCACATTTTCTACTAGTGTCCAGATGGTGCAGCTGGCATGAATATATTACTTGTACCAATGGTACTAGTAATCATATCACCTATGTCTGTGTTTCACTGAAGCCTACCCTTTTAGCCTATCTTCCCTCTATAGCTAAGAAATGAAGAAAAAGGAGAGGTTGGATTTAAACAATTTGTGATTTATGGCTGAAAAAAATGGAATCGGTATCACCCTCTAAGTCCAAGTAGTGATGATTCTGAAAAATAAGAATTAAGGGAAATTCTTTCAGTAGAGAAAGCTATAAAAATGTACTAGGATCTTAATGTACAGACAAGGAAGTACCCAAGTTATAGAAATATACATGTTTCCTGGCTTGTAAGGGGGTATTTGCCCAAGAATTCCAAGAAAATAAACTAAGATGATCATAGAAAATAAGTTTCAGAAGAGATCTGAAAAAGAAGGCATTAAGTATATAAACACATGGAAGAAAGAAACTGTCATTCTGATAGGGAGAATTATCTAATATTAAGTACACTTCTCCCATTTGTGATGATCTTCTGGCTCAATCTTACATCTGAATAAATATCTTTCTATAAGTGTGCTAAACATAATGTGTATTTTCCATTTTCTACATTAAGGGGTGGTCAGATGATCTGTCAGTATTTGGGAACTTCTGCCTTGCATAATGCACTTTATTGGTCATTTCCTTCCCTAATTGCCCTCCTCAAGATAAAAAAAAAAAAAAATTAAGTCTTCCACTGCTAAGTCTGATGTAGTCTTGATTTTATTTTAAATTCCTTTTGTCAGGCTGAGGACGTTTCTTTCTGTTACTAATCTTTAGTATTTTCATGGGTTGTTTTTGTGTTTGGTCAAGTGTCTTTTCTGTAAATGACCCTTCTTTTCTTGCCTAGTTAAGGTAGCCACTACCTTCCAATTTGACATTGGATAGAAGTTTGAAAGTGGGCATCCTTTTTTTATTCCTGGAAATAGAATAAAATTGTTTAATCTTTTACCAAAGTATGATGTTGGAACCAGATGAAGCTTGCTGGTAGGTTTTCAGTCTTAAGATAGCATTGGGCAGCCAGTCTATATCTATTTATGGTCTGTCTATGTTCTCTCATTGGAGGTTGACTTCTCTAATCCTATCTCTGTTGTTTTGCTGCTGGTTCTGGCATTAGATTTAGGGAGTTTCATCCACCCTCCCCCTGTCAGTGTCTGTGAAGAAGTTTCTCTCATGATATTGTGTTTCCATAGTTGTTTCTCCTGTCTCGCATGGACTGGTTCTCTCAATTGTCTATCTACTTTGTCCAGTTGAGGCTTGTGGGATTGATTTTTACCTGATACCTTGCTCATTCTATATTGGAGTTTGTATTATGTATGTTCTTCCTCCTGAAGATTAGCTGGTGTGAGAGTGAAATGGAAGGGGCATTTCCCACCCCACCAACCAGTGTACCGGTACCTTCCTGTGGGGGTGGGGCAGGGCCCAGATGCCTGGGCATGCACCCTTCCAAACTGCCCCCCCCCCTGGGGTGAGGGCTAGGGGGAACATTCCTTGGCTTATTTGGGATGCATATGGCCACCCTGTGCCACAACTATCTTCTGGTGAATGGAGCTAAACCTCATCTGTCCCCTTTCCTGGGCTCTCCAGGCTTTGGGGGGCTTACCCAGGGGTCATCATCCCTTTGCTCCCTGCTGGCAAGGGAGCACCAACAGCCTGGGACCCTGGATGGACAAGCAGCCTGCTTAGGCTTGCTGGTGGGCAGGACTCAAGTCCCCACCCTGCCTCCATGCTGGCTCCTCCTTGCATGGGGGCAGGGCCTGGATGGCTGGGCATGCACCCTCCCAAGCAGCCCCTGGGCTGGGGGCCAGGGGAAACATGCCCAGACCAATCTAGGCTGCAGATGCTTGTCCTGTGCAACAACCATCTGCTGGTGGATAGGCCTAAAACCCCATCCATCCCCCCTACTGGGCTCTCCAGGCTTTGGGGAGCTTACCCAATGGTTGTCGCTGCCTTTCCTACCTGCTGAGTGTTTCCGCTAGCCTCCATGGCTAACCATGGGTCCTGGGAGCCTAGAGACCCCTGCACACCTAGCCCGTGGACTCACCCACTTTAGCCTCACTGAGGCATGTCCCTGGCATTACCCCAGCCCCCAGATCTAGGCTGGGAACCACCGGCATCTGTGGGGTGTTGTGACCAGCCACCATGGCTGGCTGCAGAGCACAGGAGCCCAAAGATCCCCGTGTACTTAGCCTGCAGACTCACCCACCTCGGCCTCACTAAGAAGCATCCCTAGTGGTCCCCAGCTCTTAGACCTAGAACAGGAACTACAGGCATCCATGGGGTGCTGTGATCAGTCAGCATGGCTGGTCATGGGGTGCAGGAGACTGATCCTTCATCTTTATTGAAGGTCTATTGATGTTGGAGTAAACCTGAGGGGGTCCCCCCTGCCCTGAGTCCCAGTAGAGGTGGGACTACCCCTACCCCCTGCCCACATGTTCTCACCAATATTTGTTTTGTTTTCAGTTCTGCAAGTAGTTGTTTTATGAATTTGGTGCTCCCTCGTTAGGTGCATGTATGTTGATAATCGTTATCTCTTTTTGGTGGATTGACCCCTTAGCTTAGCCTTCTTTATCTTTTGTCACTTTGGTTAGTTTGAAATCTTCTCTGTCTGATATAAGAACAGCAACCTTTTTTGTGTGGGCCATTTGCTTGTAATGTAGTTTTCCAGCCCTGTACCTTCAGTGTATGCTTGGCCTCAGAGATCAGATGTATTTCTTGGAGGCAGCAGAATGTTGGGTCCTGTTTTTTTTTTAATCCAGTCTGCAACTCTATGTCTTTTGATTGATGAGTTTAGATTGTTGACATTTAGAGTGATAATTGATGTTTGAGATTGTAATGTTGGTTTTTTGGTGGTCATTTTGAGAGTTTGATTTGGTTCCTAGTTTTGTTTGTTCTATTTATTCTTCTTATGGCCTTGCTGTTGAGACCTCTTGCAAAATTTCTTGGAGTGAGGGTTTAATGGTAGCAAACTTCTGGAGACTTTGCCTGTCAGGGCAGGTTCTAATTTTTCCTTCATATAAAAAGGATAGTTTTGCAGGGTAGAGTATTCTTAGCTGGCACTTTTTGTCTCGGATTTTTTTGTAGATATGGCTCCATTCTCTCCTTGCCTGGAGTGTCTCTTCATAGAAGTCTGAAGTCAGCTTAATGGGTTTTCCTTTGTAAGTTATCTGTTTCTTTTCTCTAGCATTCTCATTTTTTCCTTATCTTGAGTTCTTTGGAAGTTTTACTGTGATGTGTCTTGATTTGATTTTTCTTTCATTAAAGTAGTTTGGTGTTCTTTTTGCTTTCTGTATGTCTATTTTAATTTATTTCTTTAGAGTTGGGAAGTTCTCCTCTATTATTGTATTAAAAAAGCCTTTCTGTTCCCATGACACTCTCTTCTTCTGAGATTCTGATTACACTTATATTTCCTCTTTAAAGAATCTGATAGGTTTTTGAGTTTTTCTTCAGTCTCTTTGTTTTTCTCCCTCTTTTTCTTTATTTGTTTGCTCTATTTCTGTATCCTTGAGTGTGCTGATTCATTCTTCTATTTCATCTAATCTGATTTCATGGCTTTTCCCTGCATTTTTGAGCTCCTCTACTGCAATTCTTAAATCTTGGCTCTCCTTCAATTTCATTTTCAGGGGTTCATTTTCATTCTTCAGTTCATCAATTAAGTTATTCTTTTTGATGTTTTTTTTTAAATATTTTTCTACTTTTCCCCTTATCTGTTGAAGTGCTTTTATCATGTTGATTTTGAAGTCTTTGTGAGAAATACATGTCATTTCTTCAATATCCTCCTTGGTGTTTCTGGAGATTGACTTTTCTTTGGTGGTGATGTATTGTTAGCCATAGGGCTTGCTTCATGCTTACAGTTTTTCTCCTTAGTGTGTTTTGTTTTGGGGCTTGTGTTACATATTGAGCAACTGTGGCTCTGGTATTTGTGGGCATGCTGTATGTTATCAAGGCTGTAAGTCTAAACTTTAGTTTTCTTAGTAGCGACAGTGGTGCCAGCATCAGTGACTTCCTGCCTGACCTGAATAGGATACGGGAGGCTTAGAAGAGGCCTCTGAGAGGGTGGATCCTTCCAGGTGGTGGACTTTGATGGTGGTCCAGGGAGCTCCAAACTGGATTGGAGCATGGTGGCATGACTTCCCGTCTAACCTGAATAGGGTGGGGAAGGTTCAGAGGTGCCACCTTATTTTTCTTAACAATGCTAAAATAAATTTTCCCCAGGACTTTTTCAGGGCAGTCTGGTGTCAAAAATCCATGTAAGTGAGTTTTCTCCTCTCTCAAGAGCTTTCTTCCTTTATATAAATTAGCCTCTTTCTTTTCTGAATGTTCCCAATTGACAGTTAAATTTCTTCTCTTATTATTTTTTTTCTATACACAGGGAAGTAACTAATATTTAATTATACAGTTCATTTAATACAAACTGAATTAGCTCTTTGATTATATTTTCTTGATGAGAAATGAAGGTGATTGATAAACCCTTGCCTTTGTTAGTTCTTTAACTTTGGTTTATTATAAAAATGAAATATGCTTTTATCTTAATATACTAGCCTGGCTAAATATGCTAGATGCATAGTGTTCTTTCTATTTTATCAATATTTTATTGATTTTAATATGAAGTAATGAAATATTTTTATTTGAACCATGATTAACTTTTGGAAACAGCAATGTTTTAAAAGGTAATATAAAGTATTTTCTCACAACATTTTTACACTTTGAAATACACAATGAATTTATAGTAATTTTATTTTTAATTGAATATGATTTAACTCAGAATTGGTTATAAATTTTCCTTATGGATACTGTCATTTAAATAGTTGATCAAACCACTGTTTTCCTAGGCAGCATTAGACTACAATTAAACAAAAATAATTTCAGATATGCTTTGTCCAATAATTCTAGGATAAATGGAGTTAAATAAGGAATATATCCACTACCAAGTATTGTATTAGTCAAATAAAGAATAAGAATAATTGCATATCTTTTTATCATTTCACTTTTATTGTCTATGTAGGCTCACTACAAGAAGGCTATAGCATTTTAGGAGGTATATTATTCAAAGATTAAAATATATCTGGTAAGAGATTATGATTCATGGAGTTAGTTTCACTTTTATGGGGAAACACATTTTTCCTAATTCTTCTGAAGATTATACCTTACCATACTTCTTCTTACCTTACTTCTCAGAATTAGATATTATGCTCAGTCATAAATCAGTTCTTACTAAGTCTCATGAGTATAGGGAAAGAAATGAGTAGAGGAAGTATAGGGAAAGAGTATAGGAAAAGAATATCAGGAAAGAGATGAGCTTAAGCAACCAAGATGATACCATGTCATGGGTGACATGGTGTTGGAAGAACCTCGGAGCACACAATGATGTAAAAAATATACACATAATCAATAAAAAATGCAAAAATGTTAATTAACAAATTTTAAAAAATAAAAGAAAAAATGATCCTTAATGCTACTGAAATAACTCACTTCCCCCAAATACATTTCCTTATGGAGGAATGTAGATATCTATGCTGTATTCTCAATAAAAGGAGTAGTACATAAATGGTGGAGGTATGGCAGATGCTGTTGCAGTTATTCACTGAACCATGAATACCTAATCCAACTTTCTTTGGATCTCTAAAATGTACATCACTTACAAATTAGAAACTGACCCAGAGAGAGATAATTTATATAGGTAACAACATGGTAAATTTGTTCAACAAGATTTGAAAATTTTATCTATATCCAGAGGTTACATTCTTTCCCCCAGATCCTGAATTATCCAAATACATGTTTAAAATCATTCTTATTATAACAAATGTCATGGAAACATTATTTACCAGCTAATTCTAGGTAAATTTTAAAATTTGTGAAGTTTCTTTTCTGCATATTTGATCTTTTCTATAATCATTTACTCCCTGAATCCTTTTGGGAGGAGATTCATCTTTTACATTAAAGCAAATTAAACAAACACGTGGTCCTATACATATATATATTCTATTTATAGCTAGTTTATATATATTCTATATTCTCTATATAGAATATATTCTTTATATATAGACTATATAATCTGTATTGAATATTGATTATATTCAGAATATTTACAGGGGAAACAAATATATCTAACATCTTTTAAGTTGCATCAACAATGGAATCAAATATTGCAAAGACATAATTTTGTATCTATCTACTCACTGATAATTTAAGAGTATTTCAGGAACGACAAAATTAATGTCATACCTTTGTCAAAATAATTAAAGCTGGAGAATAATCAGGGATCAGACTTCCTGAGTCTTTCAAATTGAAACAGACATGCCAAGACTGATATCTTTTTATTTGGGAGTTTAAAACTTTTTGATCTAATTACAAAGAAAAGCAAGATAGAAGGACTAAAAATGAAAACAGTTTAGGAATTTTTTTTCTGTAAACTTCAAACTCCAGGAAAATATAAGAAACATAATAAGAAGTGCCATTGGTACAAAGGTATACAATCATTAAATTAAACATTTGACTAATAATTGCATATATTAGATGGAACAAATTGAGATGGTACATTTTCATATTTATTATTTTTAAAAATAAATGAAAGGTGTGTGTGTGTGTTAAAAGGAGAGAACAATTTTAAGGTCTCCCCAAACCTTACCATTCAAATTATTGAATTTCAGATTTTAAATAAGAGTTATCAACTCTGTCTCTACTTTTTGCTGAAAAGTCTCTGATTAGAGGGGTGTAAAAGAGAAAGTAAAAAAAAAAGGAGTAAAAACAACAGTAACAACAACAAAATTATCTTAAAAAGAATACAAAAATTAATCAAAACAATGACATAGTTATCTGTCCCTCTTACTAGTCATTGTTTCAATGACTTAAACAGGTCCAAAGAGAGAAAACCCATAATTTTTTAATGTGTGACTAAAAGGAAAAAAATAATTATCATACAATTTCACATCATGTCATGAGGGAAAATTTTTATATTGTGATTTTAATGTGATTTTTTATGTTTTCCAGACTCCTGGGTTCTTTTGATTACATCAAATAGAGCATAAAGAACTGTCAGTATTATCTTATATACAAATTAACTTGATAATATTATTATTTTGAAAATATATTTACCAGTTTTTTATTTAATATCAAATTCATCATTCTTTCTTAGAAGCCTGAGTATGACCTGCTGCTTCCTAAATATGCAACCTTACCTACCTCCTGGTCCTTGTTTATTGTAAAACAAACAAAATATAAAATGAAGGAATCAATAATGCATCTACTCAGTGTTTTTGACCTGAGTATTTTGGGGACTGTTGTTACTGAGGTAGAGAAGACTATAGGATAACCCAAACATAGAGGCATGCAGGGGTCAGGTGATGTTGATGAATAGTTATTTGAAATATCAAATTAGAAATGCCTATTAGGCAGTCAAACAGAGAAATTAAAAATTCAGGGAGGTAATGCTGTTTTTCATTTCAAAAGAATTAGATTTGTATCACCCTGAGATCTTTTTTGGTAATATACTATTGAGTTGTAGCAATTCCAAGTCTGCTTTCTAGATTTGTGGGGTTTTTATCCTCCATAGAACTAACATTTAATTTATATAATTTAGAGCAGTGAGAAATTTTTTGAAGTTACTACTGCTTAGTAATATTATGTGCTTTATTTTATTAGGTTATAATTAAACTGAATTACCCAAACATGCACACTAGAGCAGCAGGAAGTCATTTATGAATATTGAGCAAAAACTTAAAAGGTTGTTAAACTCAATTACCTTCTAAAATGGATAAAGTTATTACAACATCTGCAATATAATAATGAATCTAGTCAAGTAAAAATAAGTACAAACTCTCAATGATTTCACTTATGTGTGGAATATAGAGAAACAAAACAAAACAAACAAAAAACAAATCCTAGAAATTTGACTATAGCATTGAGGAACCAGAAGGGGGGTTTGAGAAGAAGCTCAAAGGTACATGGAGCTCAGTAGTCTCGAGTTGAGAATTAAGTATGCTTCTGTGGTGCTTTTTGTGTAGGTAGTGTGACGGATACCCCTAAATCATATACAGTGTTATAATCAAAGACACCAAAATAAAAGTCTCACAGGGGAAAAAATATAATTGATATTACTCTTACCATATTAGCATTATACTTTATGCTAATACTGTTTCCCTCAATGACCCAAACATTTTCTGAATATAATATTTATTTATTTTCCTTTGCTTTTTACTTTATTTCTACTTCTTTTTTTTTCTTCAATTTTGAATTTGCACAGCATGAGTTAGAATGAATGACTGACAGAGATATGTATGTGAGCGGATAGTGCAAGATGATTCCACTGGTCTTAACAACACAAATCAACAATTTCATGAATGTGTTGGCAGTGCTAGAATTCTGGTACTCAAACCACAGAGGAGTCAATTACTGTATCTCTTCATGTTATTTTTTGCTTTTATCTTTGCCTTAATATAGACATTTACACCAATATGTACAAGAGAAAATGAAGAAACAAAAATTAGCATTGATTTTGCCTAAATTAAGCATGGGAGAGTATCATTTTATTAGCTATTGAGAAGAATATACAGGAGATTTTAGATGTCATTAAATATTGCTTAGCTTTGGTGGCCTATATCCTTCTAACCAACTTCTGTCGCTAACTGAGGTCTAGGTCATTATATTAGTTTAGTTACATAATAAAATAAAAAGAGCAGAGCTAACATGAAAAGAAACATCTTTGACTATTTTATTTATTAAGTTGTTTGCAGTTTTGTACAAAGTAAAGCTGCAAATGTCTGTGGAATTTGTGTTGAGATGATTGCAAGTGATAAATACACACGCACTTATACCATTTAATTTACAGCGACAGACTTGAAAAGTAATTTTAAATTTTAGACTTCATATTTGCATTTCAACACCTTTAAATAGTTTACTTACCTGGATTTGCTGTACATATTTTGGTACTACAATCATTCCTCCTATATTTCAATTCAAAATGTTTCAAGTGAAGGTGTATGTGTCTTCAAAATTTAAATTAAAATATAAGCCACATTATTGTGACTTCTTATTCTAAAATAACCTTGTAACAGAGTTCAAACATAATGGCAGAAACAAAAGAAGTTTTTATCTATCTATCTATCTATCTATCTATCTATCTATCTATCTATCTATCTATCTATCTATCTATCTATCTATCTATCTATCTATCTATCTATCTATCTATCTATCTATCTATCTATCTATCTATCTATCTATCTATCTATCTATCTATCTATCTATCTATCTATCTATCTAATCTATCTATCTATCTATCTATCCTCTCTCTCTCTCTCTCTATCTCTCTATCTCCTACTTACCTATCTTCTATCTGTCTCTACCAGTGCCCCGTTTATCTATCTCTTTATCCTTTGTCAGTAAAGGGATAATTTGTGGAGGTATGACTTAACATGTGAGTTAGTAAATTTATTTCTGTAAGATGATTTTCTCTTCATTTGGTGCTAGAGTTCAGAAAAGGCTATCAGTAAGTGACTGATCATGAATAAGGTAAAACCCACAACCATATGTCTGAAGTTACCAGAACCTGGAGCCATGGAGAAAAACATCCTACACAGGTCTAGAAATCATAAGGGCTTTGATAGGGAGTGAATGGAGGTAGATTAGTAGTTGACCAGCTGCTGCAGCATATCAAGCATATCAACAATCATATTCATACATTAGAAAATGACAGCTGTTTCCCTTCCACTTGACTAATTTCAAATTAATATCCCTTACTAAAAGCATAAAGTTATCAATAACTTCTGCTAAATAATAAAGGATTAGCAAATAAACTAAATAGAGTTTATTTTTTATTTGCCTTTTCTTCCAGAGGCAATATAACAGAAGCTATTCCAAGCACTCTTAGGTTTTTTCAAACAATAAATCATATGATTCTCATTAAAATCTTACAAAAACACTGCCATCATTCTATTTTATATTTGATGAAACTAAAAGCACAGACAAGTTAAGACTCTTTCTCAAAATCAAACAGTTCATAAAGTGTAGTTAGGACTTACTCTGTAGTCTGTCTTTAAAAAAAATAAAAAAGCAAAAAGAGTATATGATCTTTTTACAAGGATATAACACTGATATCCCCAATTTCTTTTAAGAATCTCTCTTTTAGCCAGTTGTATGATGAACCGATTCTGACTTATTGCATCTAAGAAAAAGGGAAATTTGCACATTGTTGAACTTTCACATAAGCAAAGTGATTTTGAACTAGAGATATGCACTACTATGATGTTTCCAGGGACAGCCATCATGCATTGTACACTTATACATTTGTTAAAGAAGTAAATCTTATATTAAATGTTCTCATCACAATAAAAAATGTCGTCATATGGTTTCTGGATCCTACTCCAAGAGAAGGCATGAACTTTTACATTGATTTGCTTGATGTATTCTGCTTTTTGGGTGTGATAGTGGAGTTGGAGCAATTCTCATAATGAAATAAATCTCACATATAGGAGGTGAAACGGTCACATGATATAAAGTCCTAGGGTTCTCATTTTATCAATTGCTTTCTAGGCTTCATATAAAAGAGACATAATATTTATCCAGTATAAGCAGGTATTTTATGGAATCTGAACCATAGCCATGAATAATTAAGATAGAATGTAAATATTTCTGTAAGAAGCATACATGTGCTGATTTTCATTTTATCATCCTAGTTATGAATTATAATATCAGATTTGTCTGGCTAGCTTTGCAAGAACAAGTCTTGATACCTGCAGGAACAGTTCTGCTAAGTGAACACTGTGTGGAAGTAATCTTGGCTTCTGAAGCTTTGGCCATAAATCCTTTCAAATGCTTAGTTGAAAATTATTCTAAGTGATATGTTCAAAAGCTTTTTTACAGAGTTTGTACTCTAATCTACTGTGGGTCCTTCTAAATTACTTAGAGAGGCTGTATAATAATCAAAACTCATTTCTTCTGATTTTGAATCACTTTCTTAGAATGAAAAGAATGATTCAATTTTTAGTGCTTGTATATGTCATTATGACTCCTTCTCTATTTTCAGCAGAAATTCCTAGAAGGTTTTGGCCACTGAATGACAACTACCTAAAATTTCTAAAAGTGATGCAGACTTCTGCCTTCTGCCCTATATTTTCACAGCACACTCATTATTTCAATTGGATTTGAATGTGTCTCTGCTCAACACACTATCATATATAGAAGTGTCATAATTATACCTACTAATGTTATTTCAGTTCATTTTAAATTGTTATTTTACAGATGTATTCAATATAAGAAAAAGTATATCATACTTGACAGCAAACATGAAAGAAAAAGATTTAATAATGTTTAAATCATAACATTCTATTACTCTAGAAATGGCATAATGCAAAATGAAGATTATTAGTAACACAAAGGTTTGATAAACACTTCATCTAAATTGTAGTAAAGGAATGAATGCTTGGATTGAAGTGATTATTAAGTTTCTATTAACTTGAAGTATCGTAAAATGCTTGGCATGGTTTTAGCATTTTGAGATAAGTAAATATGTTTTTATGCTAGTATTTTGTTAATTTGAAAAATAATTTTGTTTAAACCCAGGAAAAATGCTCAAAATATTAGAATTTGAAAATTATGCTTTTCAAACTGCAAACTTTAATGTTTAATGTCATTTTAATGTCAATAATTATCCTTATTGACTTCTATGCAATGTCAAATACAATTATCTTCTAATTATAAATTTGGTGACCTCTGCCTGAATTTTCCTGTCCAAAGCTTCATAATTATAATCAAACTGCTCTATTATAATTGAGCAACTCTCTAGTAGCATTTTAAAGAAGAATTATGAAGACTGTTCCACAGGAAGTATCATTCTGTAAAGTAATTTTCATCAAGAAAGCTTCTGCTGGTATTACTCTACTTTCATTCACCAAAACATTTCTATTTCTCTCTCTCTATATGTGTAATTTAAATGTATATATGTGTATATATTCACATTGAGTGTGTATATATACATATATACACGCATGCATATATGTATTTTAAATATCATCTATCCTGGTTATAGCTTTCATTAGATAATGAGGCTACACAGATCAATCTTTTTGTTCCCAGTTCAGACAAGTCTTGTTTGATAACATTTTCTATCCCCCTTTTCAGAAACACATTAGAAAGTGACTAAGATACTCTATTTTGCTTTCTGAATTTTCCTAAATTTTAGTATAATGAGAGTCTGAAAATCTGAATAGAATTTAAATTATGTGAAAAAATCCTATATTTTATTGTTGCAAAATTTATAGTTTTTTTGTAAATACTGAAGTTTATACTAATTTAGTTTAGTTTATGAATAAAATTTAGTTTATACTAATTACAACTTTTTAAAGATTATGGAATTTATTTTTCCATTTCAGTGGCATGGTGTATGTAAAGAAGTGAAGTTCCCTATATACATTTCTGGTAGTGAAAATTATCTGTTTTTATTAAAAATACAAATGCTCTTGGTCAAGTAATTGCTACCTGGTTCATCTATCCTGCACAAATAAATTGAATTAATGTATTAATTTTATTGAATGTTAAAGTTAAACTTATTAATAATAAAAATATATTTACAGAGATATGTAAATGGTTTATTTTGTAGCAGTGCTACAAATATCATTGTAAATCAATAAATGTATTAATAATTTATAAACTACTTATAGACTACTAAGTAGTTATAATTTATAGACTATTAAGTATTTATAAATATTAACTTTACAGTTAGTTTTACTTTGTTTTTCATGATACTATGTACACAATACATTTTTAGTTAAATGCAATAAAAGAAAATCAATACCTACACTATATGTAGGTTTTTCTTTGTAAATACATAGAAAAAGTAGAAGTTTATGCATCAATAATTGCTGCTGTTGATTATCTTCAGAATAAGGAATTGAGGGGAGAACAGAAGAGTTGTATTTTTAAATTTCTTTTGTCTAATATGTTGTCACAAATTCTTGTTTTACTTTTGATTTTTCTTTTTATTTGAAAGTCACAAAATAATGTTCTAGTTTGAAAATTCACATGTTTGAATGCTCAGAAGCATATAAAAACTGAGTTAATAGAAGTTTGTTCTAAATGACTTCCTATTTTAGCTTTCTAAGGACTTTAAGTAGTAGAAATATTAAAGCTGTTTCTTAATTCTGGGTAATGTATGTCATGGAACAGCCCATTTTATGGTGCTTAATGTGAAGGAACATACTTTTAATTTATAAAATTCTCTGCCTGGATGCTTTCTAGAATTAAAGAAGAAGTATTGACTCATCTATAAATCCATCTACAAGTTAGTGTGGTAAAGAACATGACAAACATAAAATCAGTCAGTTAATCCAAAACGGTAAATACTAATGGACTATTTAGTAGATTAAAAGCTAGTGTGGTGTTTTGCTAGGTCCAGGCTGTTTATTTTAATCCACAATAGAAAGAAGGCAAAAACCACATTCAGGTCTCTAAATGCATCTCACCAACTATAGAGAAATAGATGATTATGTATCCAAGTCCAGTACTGAACGTGCAGTTTTATGTTTCAACTGCTCTCCTGTTTCAAGTTGTGGAGATATAAAACTTTAGCCTTGGGGAAAGTAGTTGGAGCATCACCAAACTTTGATGAACAAAGAACTTATCCAGTGCCTTTTTTCCTCCAAAGGCAAAGAAAATTTTTCATTTTTATCACACTGTCTCCCTCGTTCTTAATTAATATCATGCACAGGTGGCATCAGGGATAACCACAGTAAATCACAAAAGGGGTTATGAGCCTCCATAGAACTATTATTAAACATAGGCATATCATAAAACAATGCTTTAGAATGATGAAACTGTCAGGTGCCGCATCTTCAATCTATACTTTTGAAGTCGATTCTTCAATTCTGCAAGAGGTATTTTAGATTAAGTTACGGAGTTTATTATGCTTAGAAAAAAAAGCTTGCTCAATTTCCAATTAAATATGACTTGATTATTTCAGTGGTTTGTTTTTCCATACATTTTAATTTTATTATTTTCAAAACGAATTTAGGATGCAAAATATGATGGGCAATTTCAAGTTAATAAGGTATGCTCCTCAAATTATAGGAAAAGATTAAGTTTTGTCACAGTAATTTTCCCTCTTCTTTTACAAATGAAGCAAATCTCAGTGAAAACTGAAAAGTCTACTAATTACATTCTCACACTAAATACCATCATCATCAACCACACAAATATCTGAAATCATTTCCATAATTATTGGAATTTTAATATAACCATCATAGAGGATTACTTCCAGTTGTTGTTAATAGAAATCATCTTCTTTATTCTTAATTCTCTCATCATGACCTATCTCTGGCCAATGTCTTAGACTTGATTCAATGATTGGTTACCTTCCTCGAAGGCAGTAATAGTATGAGACTCACACACAGATCTGATGACATGCTGATATTCATCTTACCTTGACCTTTTTCTTAGAAGTATCTTGGACCAACTCCAAATGTGAATTCAGCTTTTCAATAGGTGTTCTTTCTTTGATATTTTGTGGCAGTTTTAATATCAGCATAGGTGTAGGCTATTATACATCAAAGCTTGTTGCCTGAACATAAACAAATGACAGTGTATGGGTTGCAAGATACACACATACCGAAATACTCTGCAGATTGCTCGCTTTCACTGAGTGCTGAAGTGACAGCATACTGATATTTAATAAACATGTGCACACAGAAATTATTCAACCAACTTTTATGGCCAAAGAACAAAAACACTGTAAGACATGTGCACAAAAAGACTCAATTTGTATGTGCATGTAAGTAAATCTTTTGGAGATAATGAACATCATAGTCTGAGCTGAAGGTATGTGAGACATCTGACATGGAATAGAAAAAGCATATGGAATAGAATATTTTGCTCAAACAAAATTTATAAAGGTCTACACAAGTCTCATAATATAATACTAATTTCATCTACTGCTAACTTGACAGAATGGGAAATGTTTTGCTTTTCCAGGTATTATCCATATGGTCTTAACTGAAATATTGTTTTGGATCTATTAATGCTCTGGTGACCAGTCCTGAAGTGCTTGACACTGAAAAGAAAAGATAAAAAACTGGAAATTGGCATCACTAAAAACTACAAAATGAGTCATGTCATAAAGATGTATTTTGTCCCTAAAATGATTTTATCTATTATATGTAAATAGTAATGATATCATACTTCAAATACCTTAAAGAAAAAACAATTTATAACCGATCTCATAATCTTCCTATTATGTATTCTATAAACCCATTAGCTTAGTGTTTTTTAGCAACCCCCCAACCCCCTCTACTCTTATATATCAATCTGGGCACTCTAAATTCATCTCAAATTTGCATCCTAAATTCAATTGAAAAAATATATATATAAAATATAGTATATATATATATCAACCTGGTAATCAGATAAAAAATTGGAAAAATGAATGTTTTTTTTGATCCATTAATATTGTTAATGTTGGATTCACTGATAAATTTAATATTTTCTAAACAATGTTAAATAGTATAGATTGGTTGGGCTACTATAGCAAATATCACATCTTGAGTGTTTCAAAGGATAGAAATTTCCTTTCTCAAAATTCTGGAGATCAGAAGCCTTAGATGGTATCACTAGTCTAATTTCTGCTAATTTCTTGCACTGTCCTCATGTTTCCTCCTTCTTTTGAATGTGTGTGCATTTTAAATGTGTAAGATATTCCTGATGTCTCCCCCTGGTTTTCTAAGGACACGAGTCAAAGCAGATGAGAGTCATGTTAAAAGGTCTCCTTTTACCTTAGTTACCTCTTAAAAGACCATTTCCAAATATAGTCACACTGTGAAATAAATTGAGGGTTGACTTTAATTTTTGAAATTTTGGAGTTATATACAATAGGATGACATAAACAATGTAAATATTTAAATGATACTAATTTAACCTATTTCTTTTTGCTAAGTATTGAAACATTATTATATTTTATTTTTTCACAACTATAATTAGTGTTACAAATAATGTCCATAAGAAAAATGAATATTGTGTATCTCAGGTTGCACCCTGAAGCATAAAATTATATGTGATTTCATTAGATCAAAAATTATGAATGCTATTACTAAATTTTTCGAACTTTTCTCCCAAGTTTGATTGCTTACTGGAAATAAGTTTTGTTCACTTTTGCCTACCCTGACCAAAGAAATTTACTAAAAGATTTTTCTTGATAAAATATGCAAATAGCCTATTTAATTTTAAATTGTGTTAATTTACTATTGATTAAATATTATATTTAAAATTCTCTTGCAATATATTCATTAGCATTATTCGCACAGCATGTCCCTATTTATAACAGTATTTCCCTTTTCCTTTTAGCTTTTTAAAGTAACTCCCTTAAAGAACTATATTAATATAGCATTTTTATAAAAGTATGATACTTTATAAAATTATTTCTTTTTTTCTTACTATTATGATTTATTCATTATTTTACCCTGCAGGAGATTTCTTAATATCCACTAGCTCTCATCCCTTTTGACTAGCACTGACAATATCTCCAGCAATTCTAACTTCTTAACCAGTATTTATAATTCTTCCTTCTGCAAGTTCATCCTCATCTACACACAAATACATGCTTTTATCAGCTATCTATGAAAAATCACACAAAGCAAAACACTTGTCTAGATGCCATCATGACTCCCTATTCATTAAAAGAATTTTCTATTTTAGCCATGCAGAATTATACACCTCAGGATAGCTTGAGACAGTCATTTTAGATATGTTGTTCATACCACTTTCACTCATACAATTTTTTTCAGGATAAAAGTGTCCTGCATTAAATAATAAATTGCATGCTATGCTTAATTCTTACTTTTCCAATGTTTAATGCCCATGAATTCATCAACTCTTCCTATTTTGATCTTTGCATTACCACTCACAAAATGGGTTTATATTAGTTCCATAACTACCATCTTATCAAAATCCACAGTGTTTTTTTTAACTATAAGCGTCATTCAAAAGGTTTGAAAATTTGCTTCTCTTTGAAATTTAACCTTACTTTTATGGATAGATACCATATTCTCCTGGTTTCCTTCCTACTTTATTGACTGCTTCTTAACTTTTATGGTTTCTTACAAACACCTCAACCTCTGAATGTTTGGGTGTCCTTTTCTAAGAATATTACATTTTCTACTTTTTATAGTTACTCCATTTTATAAATAACATGATTTATCAAACCCTTTATGATATTACAATATTTATTTAGTAGAATATTCAATAGAAATCATGATATAGATATCTTCACCTTGTCTTTATTTTGTTTCCTTGGGATTGAATTAATACCTAAGTTTTCAGTCTTTGATTTTTTGATAATTCAAGTAATACAGGTGTCTTCATGTTTATGCACTAGAAATTCTTTTAACTACACCTAATAACCTGAATCATACAGCTCTGGTTATATATATACCCAAGATCCATGTATGCCAGTGATTATTCTGAGTGTCACTCTTATCTCCACGTTGATTATGGTTGTAATCATCCTCTTGATTCTGACAATTGCTGCCATTTTCTCTCTGATAGTATGGGGTTTCCAACAATACTAGAAAGTTCATTTTAAGGACATTTACAATTACTTTAGAATATTTTGCATGTGGACTTGAATTAATGTAGGTCACAACTAAATACAAATTTTAATCAATCAACTCATGGAAAAATAAGACCCACTCTCACTGATTAGGCAATACATGGTCTAGATTCATTACAAAATATGCTTTAACTTAATTCAATCCAAGAGAAAATACTATTTTTTTTCTCTTGTGTACAGTGCCATCAGTGTCCATTTCCATACAGACTTCCAATATTTTCAAGATAATTGAAATATTATAAAAAGTTTGGAATACAAATCTCAAAGAGTTCTCATTTGATAACTGTTTGTGACACACTAAGTTCTGACATTAGTTTGGAGATCAGAAAAATAAGGTAAAGGGGATTACGTATTAAAGTAAAAAAATATATCCCTTGGCAAACAATTGCTTCCAATGATTTCCTTATAATAATTTTCAGTCAGTTCCTAAACAGCCTTATTCAGAACAGAAAACATGGTTCTTCTGTTTCCAAGGAAATCTGAGTGGTGTTTAGAATTCAGATTACCCAAAGTAAGTCAAATATTAAAAGTTCCTTTTGTGTAGTTTTGGGGATATCAACCTTTGCTCAGTCTATTCTCAGACTCAATAGATGCTCACACTAGCTGGAGTATTAATTTAAAATGAGCTATAATTTGGTAATTCCCAAGATCAGAGTCTGTTAGATTTTAGTTCAGTTTTCCCTAACACTACAAAGAGATAAACTTTCTTTCCGTTTTTATATTTTGCTCCTGGCTTGGAATGTGGACATGATGCTTCTGCTGATTGGTCATACATTAGGTATGGATTTACAAGAAAAGAGAAAGACATAATAGGTAAAGCCATATTGTCTTGGTCTTTTAGTAAAAAGAAAGGAAGATTATTCTGTTTATAACCACTTTTATTTGAGTCTCTTTATAATTTGACCAAATTTATATTTTTATACTGTATCCATGGTTCCTGTAGATGTTCATCTGTTTTTTTCTAAAGAGTAAAAATAGCTCTATTTTATAATAAATGACTTTATTATGCGTTCTATTAATCACAGTGCAGATTGGATGTAGATTGATTATTTGAAATAGATTTCTATTCTAAAAGAGTCTTAATTTGTCTCAAAAATAAACTTGGTTCCCTTTTACAAATTTCTGCTAATGTGGCTTAATGAGCAGTTTTCTGACAGTTTCTTAACTTTGCTGGCTGTTAAACAAAACACCACAAAACTGGCTTTAAAAGAAAATAAAAACAAAACCTACATATTTTACACATCAGATTTGGTTAAAAACACCACTTTTGTCTGTACAGTAGACATGAAACACAAGGTTACAAGCATAATGCTCAATTGATATTAAAATTTGCTATTGCTAACATAATTTTTTTTTAATTTATTTTGGTGAAAAGTATACACAATAATATGGTAATAATATGGTAATAATATGGTAATAAGATCGTTATCTATTGCAAAAGCAAAAATCTACAATTTTCAAGAACTGAGGTTGAGGATTGTCTTCTTTATAGTAAAATGACTCCACTGAGCCTGGCAATGGAACACAGAGGCAAACATGCTGGTACCTTGCCCTATGGGCAGAGTGCCAAGCCCAGCAGCATTCAGCTGATCTACCTGATCTTCTTGATGAAAGCAACATTATTATAACCCTAGGGGACATTCCGGATATCAGGCTAACAAAGCAGCTTGGTACTCATTATGCATCACAAAAATAACAGGCAATGTATGTGTGCACTCTAATGAAACTTTTGTGGATCCTTGGATTCATCAAGTCAGTTGAATATTTTACATAATAAAAAATTCAAGTAATAAATGTAAAGAAATGTAAAGTTTCGTAGAGAGTATGTGACTGTTATAACAATGCTTATTTATTTTTTGCCATATTTAACTTTGAGTCAGTGACATTGAGTGAACAAATTGTCAAAACTAATGAACCCAGAAGTTTAGATCTATTTAAGTAGATACAGAATATAAATATAGTGGGATTTTGTAAATTAGAGGGGTGAAATTTAAAGAATATGTTGACAATTAATGGTAAGGTATAATAATACAAGGTATTTTCAGAGAACATTAAAACATAGAAGCAGGAATCTAATTTCAATTATAAACAAATATTCAATGACACATAATTCCCTGATATTCTATAAATATTGGGTTAAGGTAGTAGTGAAATAGGGCAAACAGAAAGGCCTTTTGACTTACACTTGAAACACATATCTGCCTGCTTCTCTCTACGTAGCAGGCTACTCACAGTTCATTATCATTTACCTTTAACTTGAACTAGATACACCTATGCTTGCTTCTCTCCCTAGGAAGCAGGCTACAAACTGTTCATTAGCATTTTCACTGTTCACCTCCATCACTGATATGCAAACATCAGCTACCGGCTTCTCTCAGCTCTCTTCCCCTCTTTTAGACCTAAAAAGAAAAACTTAGAAACACAGTTTAAACTTTAGACTAGTTTGGCTCAATTTACCCTCTTTTATACCTTGTGGGTTCTTTCCACCACCCCCAGCCTTCTCAACCAAAATTCCAAGTCAAAGCAAGACTATCAGTGCAGACTAATTTATTTCTAACAAAGTGATTTCCTAATTACTACAAAAGAAACATGTAAGTAAAACTCTGATTACTTTAACATTGTCCAAAACCTTTCTCAACAATTGTTCAAAGTCCTTTCCCAGATTGCCCCAAAATCCTCAGTCTCTCAGTTCTAATCATCTCATCAATGTCAGTCAGAGTTCATCTCTGTGTGTTTGAAGACATCCTTTGGCATGCTTCTTTGGCAGGCTCCAACTCCTCCATGCCATCCTCTTCTTGTCATCCAGGTAGTAGAAGAAACTTCATGGTACTGGACCCAGCAAAGTTCATTTTCTTTTCAGGCCTAACTTTTGCATGGCCTCTCGCAAATACAAGTTAAACTCAGCAAAACAGTTCAAATCTGCAAACTTCTTAACTGCCTTTAGCACACATGTGGCT
The DNA here is from genome assembly GCA_004024945.1 of Uropsilus gracilis. Lineage (NCBI taxonomy): Eukaryota > Metazoa > Chordata > Mammalia > Eulipotyphla > Talpidae > Uropsilus > Uropsilus gracilis. Next base: position 13,370 of record PVHY01011022.1, on the reverse strand, counting down.
AGCCCTGGCCAACCAGAGGCTGCAAGGCCCATGCCTTGCCATGCCATTTGGCCAAGTTCACATAGTTCACATCTCCATCTTACAAAATGGCTGAAACAAAAACCTCAATCTTAATCTCCATTCCCATCTTTTCTTTTTTTCCTTTTCTCCATTTGTTTCAAACCTCTTTATATATCCTCTCTGTTTTCCCACCTTTCAGGAAAAGCTCCTGAATTATTACATTACAAAGAAAAAAAACTATTTACCTCCTTCCTTCCCCTTGTCTCTTCCTGAGGGGTAGTGCACCCTATCAGTAGGCAATATGCATGATAGCCCCCTTGTTAGCATGAAATTTATAATCTCATGAAGAAACAAAATGCTACATGTACACAAATACAAGCACACTTATACATAACATATACAGCATCTGCATATTACTATACATACAGATTATTAGACATGCATGTGCCAGATATATGTATGTTATATATGGTTTATGTGAATTCTACATATCTGGCACATGCATATATAACATTCTGACATGTATATAAACCCGTATATAACATTTATCTGTCATTTTCTAACATGGAAAATGTAAATGGAACAAGAAAAAAATTTAATAACAGGCCTAATTTTCATTGTGCTGTTTTCAGTTAATTGTAGTCTACTTAGCAGCTTTTATTTTATGAAAATTTAACTAAACATGTTATTTACATTCTTGTGAACATGATTTAAGTTTTCCTATAGTGTGAAGATAACTAATACAATTATTATTGAAATACTAAAACATTTCTTGAACTTTTGCTGCCAAACTAACCTATTAAATATCAGTTCAAGTTCTTTTCTTAAAGGTCCCAATAATATATTTTTTCTCTTGTCACAAAAAAAATATTTTCTATCAAAGTAACAGGAAAACAGAAATTCTGATTTTCTCAGAGATAGTTTCAAGCTACTTGCTTCCATTATCTTTTAGAATGAAATTGTGGCACAATTAGAATAGCTTTATCTCTTTTTACTAAGCAGTCTACATTTTGTGATGAGACAAATAAGATTCCTGATAGCTATGTTCAAAAAAGATTAATTCTCTAGAAGCTTGTATGTCAGTATTTCATGTAAATAGTATATGAAGTAACAGAAAGAAGTCACAGTGAATAAAATATAATTTTTAAAAACATAAGAAGTAATTGAGAAAGTAGCATGTTCTCAACCTATCCTAAAATTAAATAGTGAACCATAAAATGTCTGTCTCTTTGATTTTTGTTTACACTTCAAACTATAAATTTTAAATGTCAACAGAGATGTATACCGTATGCAGTATTGTTTCATTTTAATACCTCAAAGTTTGGTAAATAAAAGTAAAATAATTTATAGAAAATTAAAAACCACTTATAAAATATTGCAAAAGTGGTCATTTTTTGTTAAAATCTATAAAATTTCAAGGAATATCAATGGAAAACACAATAAAAGGTCTTACATAAATAAACCTGCAAGATTTATTGAATAGTTAAAACTATAAAGTCCCTATAGAAAGGAATCAATTTTGAGAAAGGAATGATTTTATATAGTGTGTATATGTTGAATCCTATAGTATTAATTTAAAACTTCATTTAGAAAATTCTAATTAGTATTCCAACTTAAAATTCCTTGAAATTATGATTAGGTTATTTGGGTTTAAGTAAATTTGGTCATTTTGACTAAATTACTGATGAGAATTGCTGAAATAAAGGACATACTCTATGGAAACATTCTCTTAAGATCATTAAAGAGCTACAAGTGAAGGACTCCATGAGTAGGGTCTAGAAGTAGGACAGAAAGTGAGGAATCTCATTCTGGTACCTAGGGTCAATACTGACGTACAGATATGTCAAGTATTATTTGCATTTGGAGATCTTCCTCCAAATCTTTTTAAAAGATTCTGGTAGTCACTCATGTTCTAGGACAAATGTGTACTGGAGAAAATGGCATAAGTACTTTTAGAATATGTTGGATACTGCCTGGAATCAGAACGCTTCAGATTAGAGTTCAAGGATCAGATAATAAAAGGACTTTTCACACACACACACACACACACACACACACACACACACACACACACACACACACACTTCCCCAAGCATCCTTTTGTGCCATCTTATAGTTAAGCTTCCAGGTCTGACTAAGCTGTATAATCATAGGTAATAAGACATCAGTGACATACTTCTTTTGACAAATAGAGTAAAAGCTACCTCATGAAAAAAGTACTTACCAGAACAATGAATCAATATCAATATCTTAAATTATAGGAATTTACACTAAAATGCAACATTAACGATTCTTTTCAAATGCATATTAATTTGCTGTTTTAATCTAAATGAGAGAAGGTTCTGAAAAACTAACAATAGATAATAATCTTACTAGATCCTGAGTCTAAATGCAATTCTGTTTAAGCTAAATTATTGCAATGAAAGAAAAGTTTAAAAAGATTTCTGAAAACAACTGGAAAGAAGCTAAGGATCTGGCAATTCACTCCCACCCCTAAAAAACTCTAGTCATAAAATCAATATGCATAAAAAGGGAGTAATAGTTGTTCATCCAGCATGCCTAACAGTAAAATGTCAATCTCCTATGTCTACATCAACTTCTCTGCTGTCCTAATTGAGTTCACTGGGAAGCTGATTTTTAGAAACCGAAATCCTTTATATTCCAATACTGTAAGTAAGGGAGATTGTAAGATTGGTAAACTCAAAGAAACGGATATCATAGATATCTCAGGAATAAACAAAATACTAGAGATTGCAGAGAAAGGCGATGAAACACTAACGTCCTTGTTACGGAGCTTCAGCCGCATCTGACTGGAAGGACCAAATATTGGGAACACTTGTAGTTTTCTTTCACACTGGTGCACTGAGAGGAGATGTTTCTCCATTGTCTGAGTAATGGACATAGATACAGAAAGGCTTTTTTACTATATTGTTTTTTATGTTAACAGTGTGAGGAAAGGGTTGGGAGGGAGAGTTGTGAGCAGTGGAAAGTACCAAATAATTGTTAACCACAGAGATCTGCATTGCTGGAAACAATAGTGATCACAAAGACCTGGATCTTTGCGAGGCAGCTGGCATAGCTGAGGTAAAGAGGGCAAACAGAAAAAAAGGAAAAAATGGGGGCATATTTGGCCACTGAGGGCAATATTCTGTCAGATTTCGTGCATATTCTGCCATATTCCTGCACTATAGTAAAAGTTTTTAGAGTCTGCAATATGTTTGAATGCCCCCCTTAGTAAAAGTGAGTAGGTGCAGCTTGCATCCAGTACTACTATGGGAACAGCCTGATGCTCAGAAGACCTCTTTGGATTTTACAAGTAACATTTGTAAAATGTCTGACTGCTACTCTTAAAAGGTATTTACTGATAATCTATTTCAAAGAAAACTCAAAAACAAAATTGAAAGGCTGACAAATTTTTATTGTAGTACCTGCAAAGGAGACCAATTAAGATTGTACTGATTCCCTGAATAAAAATACCCATAATCTAAAAAGTAAAACCTCAAGTTTAAATTGTAACCAGGGAATGAAAAATTATGATTGTATAAAATCTGAGTTAGATATGAAAACCTAGAAACAAGATTCTTTCACTTTTTTTACCTTGACTCAGGATGTAAAGGTTTTAGAAATATTCTATTTTTCATGAAGTCTCAATATACAAGGCTTAAGGGATATGATATATATTTTGGAAATGCCTTTGATACATATTTTGTATATGATATGTTAACCTAGATGGAACATAAGAGTGGTGAGAACAAGGTGACTGGCTTTCACCCTATTTTCTTGTCATCTTTGATAAACTTATCTTCATTACGGCAATGATTAAATAATATATATATATATATATATACATAGTCAACAACTTTATAATTCTATTCATTTTTGACAGTTTTCCTTTTTGGATGCTTTTATTTAGATAGGTATAAATCAGGTATTGATTAATACAGTAATTAATTGTAAAGGTAATTAATTATGACTAATTGATGCCTCTTTCCTATATAGTTAACAAAACTGGAGACAAAATATTAACACTGAAAATATAGACATTTCTTGTAGACTTTGTAAAACCCCATTTATAAATTATATTCTTAGTTATCTAATATTTAAACTATACCTGACAGTTTCTCTCATTGTGGTCTTAGATATTTCTTGGAATAACTAAAATTGACAGGTATCTTGTATACTGTTTCTTTTTTTAAAATAACAATTTAAATCCTTAAATATTTATGATTAAGAATCTACAAATATTAGCAATGATATTTGGATTCACTTAGTCCTGTTTTTGTTAATTATTCATTTTGATCTTTGCTTAATTATTGTCTTTTCATGTCACTTATATTTTTATTGAATGCCAGATATTATATGTGAATAATTTGTAGTGGTGATACTATCCTTGTCCTAATCCTATCTTTACCTTATTCTCAGCAGATTTAATCAGTCAAATCAAAGACTAATTTAATATAAGTAGGGGTTAACCTGATTTAAGCCTGGATTTAAAACTTGTGAACTGTGATAAACATAAAAAGTTTTTTATTTAAAGGCCACAAACTCTTTGCAACTCTTCTCATCAAAACATGAAATCTTTTAAATTTTTTATTCTTTATTAATCATTTTATCTATCTATCTATCTATCTATCTATCTATCTATCTATCTATCTATCTATCTATCTATCTATCTATCTATCTATCTATCTATCTATCTATCATCTATCTATCTATCTATCTATCTATCTATCTATCTATCTATCTATCTATCTATCTATCTATCTATCTATCTATCATCTATCTAATCTATCTAATCTATTGCATCATTGCATTTACCGGGGTTCTCCCTCCACCTGAATTCTGTTTAATTTTGAATGTGGGCTTGACAACATGACTAGCTTTACATTCATGAAATATCAGCAAATGTATCTTATTTTCAATGCAAGCATAAGACACAGAATAATGAAACAACAGAACTTTAAAATCATTAGAAGTTTAGTAAACCAGAGAGACTGGAAGTTTAAAAGCAAATTATCTTTAAGATTTTTGATATGGAATTATCTTCTGCCTAGCTTATATTAAAAACTGAATAGTTTAGAAATGCTTAAAATCTGTTAAAGAAACATCAATTATCTAGTTGTTACTTAGGAGATAATATTAGTTAGACAACTCACATTGAAGAATTTTGCAAATGCTTTTAAGAATCTGTTCTCTTTCTAGTTTCCAATAATGCCCCAATTATTTATCTCCAATTTACAGGATCATAGCTATTTGGAAGTAAGCATTAACAAATCTGAAAGCATAGTTACATTTGCATCAATAAAAAATGCTTTCTGAGAACAAGGCAGTAGATGGAAATAAGAAAAACGATAAACTATGAACTCAGAAGGGTTCTATTTGAACTTTTTTTTAAATTCTAAAATATCAAATATGGTATAGTCAAGTCATTGTTTTCAATGATGGCACATTCCCTCATAGTTTAGAAACAGTGACAAAATGACATAGATGTAATGCAACCCAATTGTAAGCGCCAGGCTAACCAATCAGCATAGGTTCTTCATTGGTTTTAGCAGTTAATTATATAGACATACCAGGCAGGGTAGGGCCAGGTTTGAGGGAAGAGTTGGAGGCAGGCAAGCCCTCCAACTCCCCAGGAATCTTTACACTCGTTCTCTGGGGTCTCTTTCACTGGCATTCTCTTCTGTTCTCCTATGCTCATGAGCAAAATCTCATACCCTCTGTGCCACTTAATCCCCTCTCTCTTAGAATCAGATGTGCACAATTGCACATGGGCACACCTGGGCTGCACAATCATGGGAAAGACTCAATGCCCCAGGTGCTAGTTATACAGGTTAATGGAGGAAAAAAACCTGACTAACTCACTCCCCCTATGGTCATAAGAAGAATTACAGCTCAAGCTCTCTGAATTAAAAGCACTACCCTCTTGAAAACGTAACACTGTTTTGAGTTAGTTAAGAATAGTTAATTTATGATTATTATATCCTGAGCTATCTAGAAAACTTTGGTGTTTTTAATCTATATACTGAGTTTAGCATACATTTTTATTAAAAAGAACTAATATGAGCTCAGTGGTAGAGGTTGAAATTATGTCAGAGAGCTTGGATTAGAATCTCAGTTCTGCTATCTTTATTTTAGTGTCCATTTTCGCTAAGATACGATGTTAAGATGTAACTTAACATCTGTGTGTGTTGTTGGTTGCCTTTTCTATAAAATGAGCATACATAATATAAAGCTCACAGACATATGCTGAGGATCAGTTAGTTAACACATATAAAGCACTCAGAGTCCTTTTGTCTATTGCATTGAGTTATGTCATTGTTACTGTTATATATTCAATTAAACTTCCTAGAAATAGTCACTAAGTTTTATAAAATGTTACTGTACACATTAAGCTACCAATAAACATCATTTGCAAAGTCAACATTTTTGTTACATAATTCAACTTTCCAAAATAGCCTAAACTAAGGTAATAATTTGAGAAAGAAATGTTGAACTCTCCCTACTATTGTATAAATGATATGCAATAGATATGTTAATTTTTGAGTAGTTTATTTGAAAGGTTCATGAAGGTGAGAATAATGCTAAAACAAAGCCAGAAAAATTTGAGCTTTTGTTTGCTAGTTCTTATACTTTGTAACTTTAATCTTTATAAAACAATTATCAAGATGAGCTAATGAGGCACACAGATAAATTAGATAATTGTATCAAGTTTATAAACTGTAGTATCCCAGATTCAGTAGGTGGAAGGAATCAGACTCTAACAATCAGATTAAAGACCATTCTTCAACGAAGTTGGAGATTTGGCAAACATGAGAAGGCATATTGCAGAAGATATGGTAGAACAGCAGAGGTAACAAGAAGGGAAGATCCCATATGTTTTCTCAGAAGAATTGATATAAATAGATCTTTTTAAAAAGACTTGGTTCAGTGGGATTTTTAGTTTGAATCTATTCTTGCAACTTATCATCTTGAGACCTTTTGTAAATGACTTAACATCTCGAAGATTTTGAGAATTTTCAGTTTGGCTCCTATAAATATGAAATAATTACTCCATTAAGACATGATTTAATAGATAAAGTAATGAAAACTATAACCTAATGTAGGGTATGTTATATAAGAACTACTCTATAATAGTAATAACTTATTATTTTTATTGTTACTTCTATTTTATAACAATTATCATTTTTATTCAGTTGAAAGAACATATGTAAGTGTGAAAAAATGCCTGAGATATGATAACAGAGGGAAGAACAGTAAAATAAAATATGTCTCCAAACCTCCCAGCTGCTTGTTCACACCATAATGATTAAATTTGAGAAAGGCAGAGACTAAAATATTATCCTTGTCACCTGCCTCATTTTATTTTTCTACTTCTGATCATTACTCTTTTAAGTTCCCTCGATCTTTTAATTCCAGAAGAGTTTCATCATACACACCCATTAATTTACTGTAATCCACTGAATTCTCCAGCTGACCTGGTGCCTTGTTTCATTTTTGTGAGGCTTAGCCTACCTGTGGTTTTTAGCCCAAGATACTGCATAGCGTCCAGTCAAGAGCCTGAGAATACTGACAGCTCCTTCACTTTTGACAGTCTAAATCCCTCAGCAATATGATGCCATGGAAAATTTCACTCTAATCTTCATTTGCTTTCTATTCATTTCTTTACCTTTTCATTTTCATCTGCACAGCTTAAGATCAGCAAGGCTTTGGATGCCCCTTCTCCCTGGGATTTCAGGCTTGCAAGTTCTCACTATCTTGGCATCCAGCCTCTCATTTTTCTTTCTTTTTGTTTCTATGAGATTTCCACACATTCTACTGCCTTCTCAAATAAAACTCTCACCTAGTTTTTCAGTCTTTCATTCTATTCCACAACTAATACGTGATCTAGAGGATTCAGTCTTACATAAATAATCTACTTTAAACTATTAAATTATGCGACAACTAAGAAATATTACCTTCATTTCACAGACATGAATCTTGAGAGTCCAAGAGGTTGTATAATTCACCCCAAATGGCACAGGCAGAATTGGAAAGAGATGGTTATGCCTCTCATCTCTGTGCTCATTTCAATGCACAGGAATGTCTTTCAGATGTAATATAAAATAAATTGGCAAAAATGATAAAAATGTAAATAGGAACTAAATTTATGGAGGTGATAATTGCTTTTCACTTCATACATTAATGTATTTTGTTCTCATTAAAAGAGGTTGGAGATAATTTTACTGACCTATTATTAAAATTATACATCTATGTATACGTACTAGCAATAAATATATATTTTTGAAAAAATATTTTAATATAGATGACATAAGTAGAAATTAATGGCTAGCATATTTTGAAGGGAGATAACCCAACCAAAAGCTCCTATGCTATTTGTATTTTTGAAAAAATATTTTAATATAGATGACATAAGTAGAAATTAATGGCTAGCATATTTTGAAGGGAGATAACCCAACCAAAAGCTCCTATGCTATTTGTTTCTACTGGCTATTTTCTGGGAATAGTGAATAGATTTTGGAAAATGAACATAGTGAGGGAAGTGTATATGCATGCAAAGATTATAAAGCAAGCAAAGTGTGTTAAAAGTTTAAGATAAGCTTCAGAATAATAGGTTGATAATTTTAACCAGAATAAATAAGAGAGAATCGGTGGGGGACGTGATAATGCTATGCTGTCATCGTTAAGATTGCAATGCAGTGAACAAATAAATAGTTCTATGCTAGGAGTTCAAAGAAAACTAAACAATAAAGTAGGTCTTTGTGAAATAGAGTACAAGAGAAGTTGTTTTGTATCTTCATATATTCTCAAACTTTTTCTTATATTAAGATGCTGACAGAATACTAATATGAACATTAATTACCATCGCTATAACAATATACTAGATATTGGCATTGATTTAGACAAAAAATTCCGTTAAGTTGGATTTTGGAAGATATGGATATAGAAATTTAAACCCAAAGAGGTTTTATATAACTCATGTTTATAACCAAAATTTTGGAATTTTTTTCTTTCTCATTTTAAAGAGACAAGTTTATTAGGGAAAGGAAAGGAAAAGATACTTCTACAGACACAAGCTAGCAGAAAGAGCTGCCACTGATACTTGGCAAAAAGAAAAAGGCTTATGGGAAAAAAAATCTACATTATTAGCAGGTGGGCAGGAGAGTGTCCTCATTTTCTTACAAAAGCCTCCAAACAAACAAAACAAAAGCTTAAGTATGCAAAGAACAAGATAGAGCCCAAGGAGAATTTTTTCTTATTTGTTGTATTTTTTAAGAAGGTAGGTTGTTAGAAGTAAAATAGAAAAGGGGAATAGAGGCTATTATAGGGACCCTCAAAGACTCAAAGGGCTAACTTATACTTAAAAAGAAAGACTCACACTAAAAAAAAAAAATTCTTATTTTAGTACAGTGGACAGAGTTGTACCTTAATATTCTCTTCAATCGCAATATTTTTTACTCTTTAAATTCTTACTGTCTAAGTTTTACTATCCCTTGTCATTGCTACTATTTTGAAGAGACTTTTGCTTGTATTTGGCAACATTAGTTACTAATGTTGAAATCAGGAGGACTTCTATTTCTTTTGCTATGGACGTCTATTTCTCTCACTAATTGCTTTGTAAATGGAAGAAGTTCACAAGTTGAATTAAGCCTCAAGAGTCATCCTAACAAGCTATCCCATTTCAGAATTATTGCCACTGAGTTTGTACCTCCTTTGTAATCAGAAATAGGATTATTACTTCCTAGTTCAACTTCTCTTTAAATTGTTACATCAGAAGCAGAGGTTTATTCTTTGTAAGTTTATTTGCTCCAAAGTTCATCTTTTGGGAAGTAAAGTCTTTTTTACTGTCTTAAAGGTTTTAGAGTGAACAAATAAATTCCTTAATGGTAGTGGCTAACTCATCTTTGTGTGCTGTTCAGTACTTTTTATTTTTCTGTACTGTCATAGTACTTACAGCTTTTAAGCAGCTTAACAATGCCCACAGCCCTCAGACCAGCTAGTACTTACAGCTTTTAAACATGGTGCTTGGGTGATGAGTATGCTATTGCGACTAAACCTGACAGGAGAGATGCTATATGCCTAAAACTCTAATAAGGATATAAACCATTGATTCAAAACATTAAAAAATGTGAAGACTCTAATACAAAAAGGCTCATAGATTTCTATACTCATAGAAGCAATGTTCACAATTGCCAAAACATAGAAGCAAATTAAGTGCCCCAAGATGAATGTATAAAGTTGTGGAATCTATACTCAATGGCGTACTATTCTAGTTCACTAACACTAATTTTGACTATTAAAATAACTCTGGAAAGTCACTTTAATGTGACTTCCCTTTCTTTCTGTTGACATTCTACTATTTTAAGATTAACTATGATTCCTATTTTTATTATGGCATCCAAAAAAGTGCCATGGAAGTACCTTTATGGAATAGTTAACTGTAAAATAAACCAATACCTAACAAAGGAAATATTTCAAAAGGGAGAAATTCTTCTCTCATTCAGACTCCACATAGAGTTCAGACTATACACTCTGATACATATCTCAAAAATTCCAACTTTCTACTATTATACCTTCTATTCTAATTAATGCACAACTAAATCTCACTTGGTTTATAGCAATGTTTTCTTATTCTTTTATGATTATTTTTAGCTTTTTGCTTCAACTTAATGATTACTTTTGGAATGCAACAATGATTATGTGATATTCCTTTAAAACATTTATTATTTTCTCTGTAGCAATTTGAATTGCCTAAAACAATTCTTTACCTATTCTCAAACAATTCTTTGCCTGTTTCTCAAGCTCCATCTTTAACACCCCCCACCACATTTAATTTATAAATATTAAAATCCTTTTAGATCATTGAAGTTACTAACGAAAAACTACTGTTCTTTCTAGCACAAGGATTCTTTTTTGCTGTGACAGGGGATTTCTTTCTATTATTTCATGTAGTCAAATTTTATTCAGACTTCAAAACACATCTTGAATGTCTTATTTTCCCTCCAGGAAGTGTTTAGATTCAAACTCACTCTTTAATATTTCCATTGCATTATGCAATATTCATTATTATAGCTGTTTAATTAAAATAAATGTTTACGCCTCACACTTGAGGCACATTGAAGGATGAATTATCATAGCTTGTTCTTTATTATTATTGGGGACTATAGCATGACACTCTGCACAAAATAGTTAATAAATAATTATTGAGTTAATGAAAACACATGTATTGATCAGCAAAATATCATGAGATTATATTTCATGATATGAAAATCAATTGTCCTAGTTAGAGGACTCTGAGAGGGAGTGATAGCTATCAAATGAAAAATCAGGATGAAATTGTACTTATATTTCTTTCAGGAATGATGTAAATGAAATAGAATTTGCACATGGTTAAATGTCAAATCAAAAACAGCATGAGATTTTAAAGTGTCTCAAAAGTCACAAAATGAATATTTTTCAATTAGAGAAATGAAGGTAACTATTTAGATACATAGGTAATATATAGAAGTCATCAAAGATAATCTTCAGTTAAAGAATTTAACAAGTTCTGGTAGTTTTTGAGTCTTAAAATATTTCATGTAGGTTATCTCTGTTATCATAACACCATAGTAAAAAAAAAAAAAAGCTTTTGTGTCCTCAAATTGTAGATGATCAAAATAATATCTTAACAAACATAAATAGTAATTACTAAGCAAAAGATTGTCCAGGATCTGTCCAATAGCAAAGCCAATGATTGTAACATAGGAATTGAGTTTTATCCTCAAAATCAGTTTATAGGTGTAACATTTTTGATTATCAACTTAATTTGACTAGGTTTTTCTTGTTGTGTTTTGTTATAGTTAGAAAAATTGATGTGAGAACACTTTCTACTGACTGAGTAAAATTTACCTCTCTCATTTCTTATGGAAAAAACTTTTTTCCCCCTTTCTATACCTAGGGTATGAAATTGAGATTTCTCATTGTGCTGTGGGGGAGGGGAAAATAAGACCTTGGAACTTGTGGAGAGGGAATTTTCATTAACTGATATCTAGTGCATTTTTCTTTATGGGGGTATGTTACCTTCTTCCTCAACAGAGTCACATACAATCTCAAATGCCCATGAGATTGCCTGAAAACTCACACAAATATGTAGCTACTCTGATTTACCACTTTCATTTTTCATTAAATACATGTAATTTCAAGACTGTGGATACTTTTTTTGTAATAAAACCCTTAATGAGTCCAGATGTTCTTTGGCTAATGAATTCTCCTCCATGGATGCAATACCTCACCTCACAGCATGCCTCTCAGTACTGTGTTTATACAAGCCTACTTTGTGTAGATACTTAATACTGAGGTAATGTTTGCCTTCACCCTTTGTAGATTCATGATATCTACAGAAATGCAGCATGATAGATCCAAATTTACTGTGATTTATCCACATTCATGTTTTTCTATTTGGTATGTGCTTAAATAAACATTTAAACATCTCAAAAGTGCTTTGTCCTACTTTAGTTGAATATGAGACATACACCCCTAATTGTGCATAAAATAGAGATAAACACTTTCCAGACTGTGTCTAGCCATGATTTCAAGTCATCATTATATCTCATTGTTGCTGAAAATCTGAGGATGAAGATACAAAAGCATTTTCATTATTTTCTTAGACCATGGAATTTGAAATGTCAGAATTTGAAGGTTAAGGTAATATTATTTAGATCAACTTTAAGATGGCTGAGATAAAGAATGGCTTTAAGTAAAGTAGCTAAAAATATCAACTCAGAATTATTTACCTAAATTTTTATATTTTAAATTTAGGTTTGCAATGATATAAACAATAAAGCTCCAGCTATTATTCACTTGATAGTTAGATGCATAAACAAAATATAGCTTTTTGTGTGTCCAATAGCTCTGCATATTTCTAATGAACAAACATGTGACTGTTTAAAAGTGGAAAACAAGAAATACCATCTTTCAAAAATTGAAATATACAACATGACAGTTTGATATATAAAATGCAAATGTAACAGCTTGACACATATAAAACATAAAAAAGATACTGAGTTTGAAGCTGAAACTAAGGGGTTAAGTTCCTTTCAGAGAAACAGTACCGAGTGTGTTTGAACTGGGGGAGCCTGGCGAACTGCCCTGACGGACGGACAGCAGCCTCCACACCGAAGCCCAGCTTGCCGGCTTCGCTGCACGTCGGCTGGTTCTCACCGGCGACGCGACAGGGAACCAGAGGTCCCTCGACCACCGCACCAGCAGCTGACTGAGGGCTCCACGGAGGTCAGGTGAGGTCCCTTCCCTGACTGCCCCCTCAGGCGGCATCGGGTCGCACCCGGTTGCAAGGGAACGGTCCTGAAACAAAGGCGCAGGTCTGCATTTTG
>PVHY01011021.1:0-42533 GCA_004024945.1 Uropsilus gracilis | reverse complement strand
TTCATTTGGAATAACAAAAAACCTTGAATATTGAAAATCCTCCTGACCAAAAAAGAGAGACTGGAGGTATTATAATCCATGACTTCAAATTATAAAAAGCCATAATAATTAAAATAGTATGGTGCTGAAACAAAAACAGACCAATGGAACAGAATTGAATATCCATAGATAAAACCACACATATATGGGCAAGTAATCTTTGACAAAGGGGCAAAAAACATACAGTGGAACAAAGCCTCTTCAATAAAGGGTATTGGGAAAATTGGATTACAACATGCAAAAAAAGAAATACAATAAACCAAGACAACTCCCTCATACCTTGTACAAAAATCAGCTCAAAATGGATAAAAGACTTGGACGTAAGACCTGAAACCATAGTATAAATAGAGGAAAACCTGGACAAAACCCTCCATGAATTACACTTCAGAAATCCATTTCTGGACACATCTACAGCTAGCAAAAAAATGGAGTAAAACAAACAGCTGGGACTATATCAAACTAAAAGGTTTCTATACAGCAAAAGAGACAGTAAACAAAACAAAAAGAAACCCAACTGACTGGGAGAAAATTTTTGCCCTCCAGACAAATGATAAGGGTCTGATAACAAAGATACACAAAGAACTCACAGAACTTAACAAAAACAAAGCAAAATACCCAGTTAAAAAAATGGGGAGAAAAACTCAAAAGACACTTCTCCAAAGAGGAAATACTCCACATCACTAATAATCAGGGAAATGCAAATCAAAACCACACTGAGATACCATCTTACACCAGTAAGAATGACTCACATAAAGAAAAAGAAAAACAGTCAACAAGTGTTGGCACAGGTGTGGAGAAAAAGGAACTCTCTTACACTGCTGGTGGGAATGTAAACTAGTCCAGCCACTATGGAAGGCTGTGTGGAGGACCCTCAAACAATTGAAAGTAGAATTAGCATTTGACCCAGCATTCCCACTACTGGGAATCTACCCAAAAGAAACAAAATCACTAATTAAATAGGACACCTGTATGCACATGTTTATTGCAGCACTGTTTACAATTGCCAAGATATGGAAACAACCCAAATGCCCCCAAAATGATGAATGACTGAAAAAGATGTGGTATATGTACACAATGGAATATTATGTATCAATCAAAGAAGACAAACTTATGTCATTTGCAGCAACATGGATGGAGCTAGAAGGAATCACATTAGCAGAAATAAGGCAGAAAGAAAGAGAGAAATATGGGATGGGACTTATATGAGGGACCTAAGAAAAAACAAACAAATGGATAGGAAAAATTTAAAACTGGCAACAGAACCAAACCATAGAGCAAGAGAGGGAAAGGAGGGAGAAAATGAGTGAGAGGGAGGTCACAAAAGATTAAGATGGTTAATAGGTGCTAAGGAGTTGGGAGAACTCTGGGGTAGACAATGATGTAATAATATATATATATGTGTGTGAGTATATATATGTGCAATCAATTAAAATAAATATATATGTGCAATCAGTTAAAATAAATAAACTGAAAAAAAGTACATGGTAAAAAAAAAAGAAAAAAATCCTCAGTTAATAGATATGGATGTGCAAGATTTGAATAAAAAAAAGCATAGACAGCTACAAATTCAAGCAGCATCATTCCAACCCCAAAACAGGTTCTTCTTATATAAAGAAAATCATATCTAAACATTTTAATAAAAATTATTAGGACAAAAACTAACAAGACCAAAGACAAAAAAAAGTCTTAAATCTGCCAGAGGGAAAAAAAATCCCAGATTAAATGAACAACAATTTAGGAGTAACTTCTTAGTAGAGACAATGAAAGACACAAAATAATGGAATGATATTTTCAAAGTAAAGAAAAAAGGTTGATTCAGAATTCTACAGTCAGCAAAATTATTCTTCAAAAGAAAAAAAAAGACTGTCACCAGCAGACTTACATTAAACATTAAAAGCACACAATACTTTAAGTAAAATAATGCCAGATAGAAGAGTATAAACATGTAGGTGTATGTATGTGAATATGAACTGTACACCATAATAAAATAATCCATGGTTATTTATTATATTTATAGTCGTTATGTGAAATTGTATGAAATTGGAAGGACAGTGAATGGAATTAACTTGTTCAAAGGTAGTCTTAATATATGAGAAAAGCTAAAAGCATTCATTTATATTAATCTAATAAGACAAAGACAAAGCAATCGTAAAAACATGAGCAAATCTAAAGGAATTGTTCATATAAATATTCTTTTCTTCAAAATATTAAGATTTCTCAGAAGTTAATAATTTTTAAAAATTAAGAAATTGTACTTTTTTGTTTAGAATATTATATTTCAATGTTAGAAATATATTGATAGTCTTCCATAAAAAGAACATTTGGAAACTTATCTTTCACCTTTCTCTTCCCTCTTAACACCTCAATTTTCTCTATTTACACTATTATTGTCCAGATTTACAGTCAAACAAGTTCATGGTTTCATACTTTCCTATTTTGTTTTCTTCCACAGACAACCAATTATGTGCCTGTAGGTTTTTGCTTTTGCCTTCCAAACCTAACATATCATTTTTCATCTTAATTTAAATACTTTTTTCAGTTTTCTCCAGGTGATTCATTATGTTCCTGGCAACTATTTCAGTCATGCCTATTCTATTTTTTATCTTTCTAATACTTTCCCTGCATTTTTAAAACTAATTATTTTTATTTTCTAGTTTTCATACATTGGTCATATTTGTATAGTTATTGTTCCCTTTAAGTATGACTCTCCCTTCAGCATTGTACCCCTATAATCCCAATCAGCTTCTCCTTTCTCCTTTCCCCTCTCTGTTCACTCCAGCTCCTCTCCTGGTCACTCCTCTATTGCAGTAAATCATTGGTTGATGCTGGGTCCACTGGTCTCTTCTTTTTCTGGAACAATGTCCTTTTTCCTGGGTGAGGACCTGTGCTCCTGGAATGGAGCAGACCAGGCTGTTCAGATCTCCAGGAGTAACTAAGGTGGGTAGTCGAGCCAAGTATATCTGGAACCTCTTGTAGGGCAGGTATGTGGCATGGTTTTCCAGGTTCCTTTATTGTGGTGCTTCCTATGGTGGACAAGACTGTCTTCTTTTCTCCAGCCCCATGTGTTCACTGGGTTCCATCCTCCGTTAATGTCTTTAATTTTCCTTCCATATCTAGTCTGAAATAGACCATTCTGATTTCAACAGATTCTGCATCTTTTAATCATGACTTTCCTATATTTGTAAAGAGTATTTTGACTAAAGTCTTTGGAGATTACAAGCAGACCCATAAGTGTTTTCCTAGCAAATCTATCAAGTCTTTTCCTCTCATCCTCTTAGTCTCTACTTAGCACCTGCTCTGAGGTGGGAAGGCTCTTAGTACCTGAGAAAGATCAGGCACCAACCAATTACAAATATCTGCCCTCGTGCAGTTTTTGTCAAGAGGAGATGACACGCATTGAACACTACAAATGAGTGATTTATATAGTATATTAAATAAAAGATGTTAAACATAATTTAAAAAAAGAAAAAGACAAGGGGAACTGGGCGGGTTACAATTTTCAAAAAGGTTGGTGAGAATAACTCTCACTGGGAAAGTGATGTCTGATTAAGGGAGGTGAGGCATAGCAAGTGACAGAAGCAGAGTTTAGACTGTCCAATCATAGAAGCTGCCTGGTGTGTTCAAATTACAGTATAAGAGTGGATAAAGCAAAGTGAATGAGGAGGAATAGGAATAAATGAAACCAGAGAGTTGCTACACTGTAAAGACACTGGTTTTAGTCTCATAGAAATGAGGAGCCACTGCAAGGTTTTATGCAGGTCTTTCTGCACTTTTGTTGAAAACTCACCTATAGCTGGGAATACAAAGCAACCAGACATATCTGCCATTTCTCCCGTGTGTACTGCAACTGGCTCTCTGGAAGCATAAAGATGGTCATGCAAGCATTTCATTTCACAAATACTGGCTAAGATTTATGGACAGAAACCAATGCAGGCAGAAGTGATAGCTTAAAATATAAACTCAAGATGGCAACCATAATCTGAAACTGCAGAAGTCTTAAAATTGCCTATGAGGGAGATCCAAAGTGGAATTATCTTATGCATTCAGTGCCCATGGACATTTTTCAGAATGAAAACATAACAATAGGGTAGTTCATTTTTTGTAATTAACAGCTATGAAATCCAAACAAACACTTATGAATTCTAAAAGATACAGTTGTAATGACTTATTTAAAAACAAAGAAACCAAAGGATGGGAGGGACACTTCTCTTAGAACAGTAGTATTACTTTATAAAAACCACCAGACTTTTTTTTTTTTTTTTGAGACTAGGTCTCACTATTTTTGCAGGCTCTCATTGCCCAGGGTACCACAGACTCAAGCAATTCCTAGCCTCAGCTTCCCAGGTAGCTGGGATTACAGGCATGCGCCACCACGCCTAGCTATATTTTTGGGACTAGGTCTCTCTACCTGCCTGGGCGGAACTCGAACCACGATCCTGGCCCCGGCCGTGGCTTCCCAGGCTGCCACCTACAGGTATGCACCACCATGCCCGGCCCTACCAGACTTATTTAAATCAGTAAGGTATAATAAACCACATAGTTCCTCATGGGTTGGTACAAAATATACATTATGGCAGCAGTTCTAGAGGTGGTTCCCTTGTAGGGGGTTGTGAAGTCAATACTATTTTTATTTTAATATTAAGATATTCTTTACTTTTTAACTCTCAATTTCTTCTAAGAATACCATGGAGTTCCCCAGGGGCTCTAGTATATCTGAGATCACAAAGACTAAATGCAATGCGGATATAAGGACTCTTTTATCATTTATAACATCTTGAACTTAATTATAGAATAATGCCTTCTTTGTGATTTTTTTGTTTGAGTGTATGAACTATATTGATTTAGCTTAGATGGCCTCAGAAGTTTCTAAGCTAAGAAACAAAACTGCAAAAGATCCATTACTGTAAAAGCCTGCAGTCATAGTGAAATATAATAAAATAGATCTGTGGTATTCTTTCTCATTCAAGTGAGTTTTAAAAATGACCAGGTTGCCATAAAAGGGAGCATTCAAAAGTATTTTTAATTTTTCAGATTGTTTTCTACTTTTCAAAGTCTTTATGAAGGATTTAAAAATCTCTTTTTCCCATTAGAACATAGGAAAAAGTTAGGTCCCATCTCTTTCTTACCATTCTCTCTTCTTCACAAATATATCACTGATGAAGGAAGCAGATGTCTTGAATTATGGAGAAACTAGAGCAGAGCTTTACTGATCTCAGGAAAGCAGCCCTTCTGAGTTCCATGCCTGGGACTGGGCTCTTCTGCAAGTTGCTCAGTCCAGGTACCAATAGGTGGAACACAGGAATGGCTACAGGCCTGAGGAGCCAGCTAGACTCAAGTTCAAATTTGATATCACTATTTATGTGACCTTGGCAACCTGCTTAAGCAATGCGAATCTTCATTTCTAATCTATATGTGGGAATATCACTGTTAGATTAGACAAATGAAATAGATCTAAAATACCCAGAAAAAAAAAACAAACATGCTGTAGATCATTGCACATATTACTAGTAGGTACAATGTGGTAATACACATTCAGATAAGAAGAAAATAAAAACTTGCTTATTTTAAGCTAAGAAAAGATAAATTTAGAAAAATTCAAGTTCACCCTATATTGGCTATATAGCAGGGGTAGTAAGAAAATGCAATATTGTGTTAATTCAGTCATTAAATACATATTTAGCACAAGGCAATATAGTTGCTGCTAAAGACACAAATAATAAACCTCTGCCTAACTGGAATTTCAATAATAGAATTAATTTTCATATTCTTAGCCGATAAAGAAGATGTTTATGTCTCTATTTTTTTTTTAACAAGTGAAAAGAGAAAACAAAGTTTGAGCTTTTTTCCAGGCAATCAATCAATACTCAGACCTTATGACTGTAACAATTTAAACACAATGAGTCTTGTTCTCTGTTGTAGTCTATAGGTCAATGCAGGGTGTGTTTATCATGGGAAGTTTATGACACTTTGGATTAATGGGAGAACAGTGCCATTTTGAAAATAGGGGGACTGGTCAGATCATTTCTCACCTACTAAGTGTTTCACTTGATTTGCTGCCTTCTGTGGATTCCCTTAATGAGTTTTCACTTCTGTTGACAGAAAGATTGGATAAATTAAGGACCAGATAGTACAGTTTTAGCTTAATGATAAAAACAGAGTTGTTTCTCTGAACATTGCTTTTAGACAAACAGACTCAACAGAGGGGTTGGCATGCTGACATTTACAGGTGGAGGGCAGAGTATGAAAAGTTTAAAAACAAACAGGAATAAACTCCTACTGGGAATTAGGAGTGCTGTGTTAGAGTAACAGGTAGGAGGAAAGCAGGGGATGCTTCAGAGTCAGACTAAGGGACTGTGTGCTTAATGCAGGAGACAGTAAGTAGCTCCTGAAGAGCTACAAAGAATAGCCTCTGTATTTTAAATGAATTAACAAATTGAGATTAGCCCTCCCCTTTTTTTTGGGCTGAAGTCAGTTCTCAGAAGTTATTTCTATTTAGAGGTATGGGTTTTAATTCATTACACTCTTTTTATGATTTCATATAAAAATTCAACTACTCAATTGTTGATGAAAATAGGACTGCTTTCAGTGAAGTTCTTATAATTAATTGTATGTTAAGATTGTTATAATTTCCTCTGGACTACTTCCTCTCAAAGTGATGTAAGCCCTTGCAAATATATGTAAATGTAGAAAAAGTTTCTTTTTTGTTATGGCATGCCATAAAATTGATTCAACTGGGTAACTGGCAGAAAAAATTTATATAAGCACCAAAACCAAAAAAAGTCCATTAAGTTAAACACTAATAGTTTCTTTTCAATGAAACCCAAAATGCCCATCAATTTCCATGGAAGTTATCCAAACAAATTCCCAAATTACCTGCTCAACATAATTAGACATAATTGGACAATTAATTAGATTGATAATTTCAGATTCTTCTTACCTGTGGCATACTTCTACTCTCAGGTTTGCCTCAGTCATACAATCTCTTACTCTATCATCTCTGTAGAGAGAAATATAATATGCAGTTAATTATACAAAGAATAATTTCCAGATTTCATGTTTTTTTAGAATAATCACCTTGCTCAAGGTATTGTGTTTTTGTTTTTTCTTTACTTGTAGAACTCCTTTCATCATTTCTTGTAGGTCAGTCAGGTAGCAAAGGGCTACCCCAAACCCTCACCAACTTAGAAATGTTTTTGTGTTCCATGAACTCTTAAAAACTTGAGGCTGAAGTTGGGTTTGGTCATTTGTGGGATTACATCAAAACAACCTAAACTTTCTAATGGCAGGGGCCAAATCTATACATGTAGATATTGTCTAACATGGTTCAAGTCCAACATCAGTTGTTGAAATGATGGAACTCTGGGGAAATCACAGTCATCTTGTGGAATGATTAGTACTGCAAACCAGAGGTTCTAAATTTACTTTCAATGTTGTCTCTGTTTTCACAGGAGATGGTTACTCAATCTATGCCTAAGTTTATTTGCCCACTAAATCAGCTGAATAGTGCAGTTTAGAAGACACATTATAAAGTTATGATAAAAACGCAAGTGCAAGGTTCCTGAGGGAACCCACCCACCCTACCCCCACCCAGGTGAGCAACCACAAGTCACTCACACTGGTGCTGCAAGCAGCACCGGTGCAAATTACTAAACTAAAGTACAGATCTACTTTCAACCTGGAAAACTATCCCATCAACATGCCAACCAACACAAGATCCATGGTTTCTCAATATGTAGAACAAGTTAGAAAGCAAAACACAGTAAGGAGAAAAACTTTAAACATGCAAGCAAGCCCTATAGAAAATAATCCATCACTAACAAACAAAGGGCAATCTCTGGAAAACATCAAAGAAATGATGTGTATATCAGGAAAAGATTCCACTATCAACATGTTAAATGCACTCCAACAATTAAGAGAAGAATTAGAAAAAAAGGACAACAGTATGATAGAAGCATTTACTGCACTAAGGAAAGAAGTAGAAACATATAAAAAAGAAAGTCATCAATATGTATAACCTAATCAACGAACTAAAGAATGAAAATGAATCCCTAAAATTGAAATTAAAAGAGACTCAAGATTTAAAGATTGCAATAGATGAGCCCAAAAATACACAGAAAAGCCATGGCAGCAGAATAGATGAAATAAAGGAACGAATCAACACACTTGAGGAGACAGAAATAGAGAGGACAAAGAAAGAAAAAGAGAGAAACAAAGTAGAAGGACTGAAGACAAGCTCAGAGATATGTCAGATTCCTTAAAGAAAAGAAACATAAGAGTAATAGGAATCCCAGAAGGAGAGAAGAGAGTCATGGGAACTGAAAGGCTTTTCAATATAATAATAGAGAACTTCCCAAATCTGAAGAAAGAAATGAAAATAGACATACAGGAAGCCAAAAGGACACCAAACTACTTTAATGAAAGAAAAGTCACAGCGAGACACACCATCGTAAAACTTCCAAGAACCCAAGATAAGGAAAAAATAATGAGAATGGCTAGAGAAAAGAAGCAGATAGCCTACAAAGGAAAACCAAATTAGACTGACCTCAGATTTTTCTGAAGAGACACTCCAGGCAAGGAGAGAATGGAGTCACATCTACAAAAACTCCAAGAAAAAGTGTGCCAGCCAAGAATACTCTACCCTGCAAAGCAATCCTTCCTCTACAAAGGAAAAATTAGAACCTTCTCTGACAAGCAAAGTCTCCAGAAATTTGCTACCAATAAACCTCCACCCCAAGAAATTTTGCAAGAGGATCAAGATCAAAATGATAAGAAGAACAAATACAAAAAACAAAAACACAAACCCCAAATGACCACCAGGAAATCGTTAGAATCGCAAATATCAATAATCACCCTAAACCTCAATGGTCTAAACTCAGCAATCAAAAGACGAAGAGTTGCAGACTGGATCAGAAAAAAGAACCCAACATTCTGCTGCCTCCAAGAAACACATCTGATCGCTAAGGATAAGCATAGACTTAAGGTGCAGGGCTGGAAAACTACACTACAAGCAAATGGCCCCCACAAGAAAGCAGGAGTTGCCATTCTTGTATCAGACAGAGCAGACTTCAAATTAACAAAAGAGACAAAAGATAAAGACAGCCACTACATAATGGTTAAAGGGACAATCCACCAAAAAGACATAACAATAATCAACATATACGCACCTAATGAGGGAGCACCAAAATTCATAAAACAACAACTAGTAAAACAAATCAAATATTGATGAGAATACATACATGGTAGGAGATTTTAATACACCACTCTCAACAAAAGACAGATCCACAAAATAGCAACTACACAAAGAAACAAAAGCTTTAAGGAAGAGCTAGACCAAATGGACTTAATGGATATATACAGGACACTACACCCCCAAGGAAAAGAATACACTTTTTTTCAAATGCACACAGTTCATTCTCTAAAATTGATCATATATTAGGCCACAAGACAAACCTGAACAGATACACAAAGATAAAAATAATACCAACCTTTTTTCCGATCATAAAGGCATCAAATTAGAAATCAACAATGAAAAGAAAAGAGGGAGAGTAAACACTACATGGAGACTGAACAACAGGCTTCTGGAAGATCACTGGGTAAAAAAGGGAATCAAAGAAGAAATTAAAACCTACATGGAGGCAAACGACAATGATGACACAACGTTCCAAAATGTGTGGGACGCAGCAAAAGCAGTACTACGAGGAAAGTTCATAGCAATACAGGCCCAAACAAAAAGAATTGAAACAGCCCAAAGAAATACTCTAATCTCCCAACTTGAGGACTTAGAAAAAGAGCACAAAAATCCAAAACCCAGCAGAAAACAAGAAATAACAAAAATAAGAGCAGAGATTAATGAAATAGAAACCAAAAAGACCATCGAGAAGATAAACAAAACCAAAAGCTGGTTCTTTGAAAAAAATAAAATAAAATTGACAAACCCCTGGGCAAGGCTTACAAAGAAAAGAAGAGAGAAAACTCAAATAAACAGGATCATAAACGAATAGGGAGATATTACAACAGACCCAGCAGAAATCCGAAAGATAATTAGAGACTACTACGAACATCTATATGCAAACAAATACAGCAACCTGGAAGAGATGGACAAATTTCTGGAACAATACAGTCATCCAAAGTTGAACAAAGAAGAAATAGAAAACTTAAACAGGTCAATCACAAGCAGTGAAATTGAGGCAGTCATCAGAACTCTCCCTAAAAACAAGAGCCCAGAGCCCAGGTCCTGATGGTTTTACAAATGAGTTCTACCAAACATTCAAAGAGGAACTAACACCGGTACTATTAAAACTCTTTCAAAAAATTGAGAAAGAAGGAAAGCTACCAAATACTTTCTATGAAGCAAACATTACACTAATTCCAAAACCAAATAAAGATAGTGCAAAGAAAGAGTACTACAGACCAATCTCCCTAATGAACACAGATGCAAAAATTCTAAACAAAATCCTGGCAAACCGAATCCAACATTGCATAAAAAGGATCATCCATCATGACCAAGTGGGATTCAGCCCAGAGGCACAGGGATGGTTCAACATCTGAAAATCAACCAATATAATCCATCACATCAACAAAGAAAAAAACAAAAACCATATGATCATATCAATAGATGAGGAAAAAGCATTCGATAAAGTTCAGCATCTTTTCATGATGAAAGCCCTGGAAAAAATTGGTATAAAAGGAACATACCTGAACATAATAAAAGTTATATATGACAGACCCACAGCAAATATCATTCTCAATGGGGAAAAACTGAAACTATTTCAATTAAGGTCTGGAACCAGGCAAGGATGCCCACTCTCTCCACTGCTTTTCAACATAGTTCTGGAAGTCCTAGCCAGGGCAATAAGACAAGAGAAAGACATAAAAGGAATCTGAATGAGGAACAAAGAAATAAAGTTATCATTATATGCAGATGATATGATTCTCTATGTAGGGAACCCAGAAAAATCGAGAGAAGAGCTGACTGAAATAATAAACTGATTTGGTAAGGTAGCTGGATACAAAATCAACACACAAAAACCAACAGCATTCATATATGCAAAGAATCAATCAGAAGAAGAAGAAATTAGAAAAAACACCCCATTTACCATTGCACCAAAGAAAATCAAATTCTTGGGAATTAACCTAAAAAAAGTTGTAAAAGACAAAGAAAACTATAAAACATTCTTAAAAGAAATAGAAGATGATGTAAAAAAAATGGAAAAACATTCCCTGTTCATGGATTTGAAAAATCAGCATTATCAAAATGGCCATACTACCACAGGCCATCTACAGATTCAATGCAATTCCAATAAAGATCTCAATGACATACTTTAAAGAGATAGAACAAAAATTACTGAAATTCATAGGGAACAACAAAAGACCCCAAATAGCCAAAACCCTATTGACAAACAGAAGAAAGAATGGAGGTATTACTATTCCAGACTTCAAACTGTACTACAAAGCCATAATACATAAAACAGCATGGTACTGGTACAAAAACAGACAAACAGACCAATGGATCAGAATTGAATACCCAGAAATAAAACCACACATATATGGTCAATTAATCTTTGACAAAGGGGCAAAAAACATACCCTGGAACAAGGTTAGCCTCTTCAGTAAATGGTGGTGAGAAAAATGGATCAAAACTTGTAAAAAAAATAGACCAGGACAACACCCTCACACCCTGTACAAAAATTAACTCAAAATGGATAAAGGACCTGGAAGTGAGACCTGCAACCATAAAATACATAGAAGAAAACCTGGGCAAAACCCTTCATGAATTTCACCTCAGAAATCCATTTGGGGATTTTTGCCAACCACGGCTGGCAAAAAAATGAAGGAAAACATAAACAGCTGGGACTATATAAAACTAAAAAGTTTCTGTTCAGCAAAAGAGACAATAAACAAAACAAAAAGAAACTGACTGGGAGAAAATTTTTGCCCCCCAGACAAGTAACAAGGGTCTGATAACAAAGATCCACAAAGAACTCCTACAGCTCAACAAAAACAAAGCAAAAAACCCACTCAAAAAATGGGGAGAAGAACTAAAAAGACACTTGACCAAAGAGGAGATACAGATGGCTAATAGACATATGAAAAAATGCTCCACATCACTAATAATAAGGGAAATGCAAATTAAAACCACACTGATAGCAACAAGGGAAATGCAAATCAAAACCACAATGAGATACCATCTTACACCAGTAAGAATGGCCCACATCCAAAGAACAGGCAACAACAAGTGCTGGTGATGATGTGGAGAAAAAGGAACACTCTTACACTGCTGGTGGGAATGTAAACTGGTCCAACCTCTATGGAAAGATGTGTGGAGGATCCTTAAATTAATGAAAATGGATCTACCATTTGACCCAGCAATTGCTCTCTTGGGAATCTACCCAAGAGACCTCAATGTGGGTACAAAGGGACACCTGTGCTCAGATGTTTACTGCAGCACTATTTATAATTGCAAGAACATGTAAGCAACCCAAGTGCCCCAAAACAGATGACTGGTTGAAAAAAATGTGGTATTTATACACAATGGAATACTACTCATCAATTAAGAATGACAAATTAGACAACTTTTTGACAACATGGATGTACTTAGAAGGAATCATACTAGCAGAAGCAAGTCAAAAAGAGAAAGACAGAAGTCAAATGGTTTCACTAATATATGGGACATAATGAAAAAAAAGTAAATAAAAGCCATGAGGAAAAGACAAAACAGGCTGAGCACCAAACTGAAGCACACAACAATGGACAGGAGGGAAGGGGGGTGGGGGGATGGGAGGGGAAGGGGGATAAATCCCTGGGATTGCAAAGATGTGAAATTTACATATAAATAAATTAAAAAAATAAAAAAAATAAAACCACACTGAGATACCATCTTACACCAGTAAAAATGGCCCCTATAAATAAAACAGACAACAATAAATATTGCCATGAATGTGGAGAAAAAGATACTTTCTTACACTACTGGTGGGAGTGCAAACTGGTCCAGCCACTATGGAAGACTGTGTAGAGGACCCTCAAACAATTGAAAGTGGACTTACCATTTGACCCAGCAATCCCACTACTAGGAATCTACCCAGAGGACATGAAAACATTAATTCAAAAGGACACCTGTACGTGCATATTCATTGCAGCCCTGTTTACAGTTGCAAAGAATTGGAAACAAACCAAATGCCCCAAAACAGATGATTGGCTAAAAAAATGTGGTACATATACACGATGGAATACTACACATCCATCAAGGAGGACAAACACATGTCATTTGCAGCAACCTGGATGGAACTAGAAAGACTCATATCAGCAGAAATAAGTCAAAAAGAAAAAGAGAAGTACAGGATGGTCTCACTTATATGATGAATATAGGGAAAAACAAACAAATAAGGAAAAATGAAGACAACCAATGGGACTGAACCATGGAGCAAGAGTGGAGAAGGGGGGAAGAAGGTAGGGGAGGTGAAGAGCACAAAATATCAGGATAGTTAACAAATGTTAGTGAAGTGGGAAAGTCCCGGGCTACACAATAAGGATGAATGTAATATAAATATAAATATACATATATGCAAAAATATATATATAATTTTTAAAAAGCAAAAAAAAAACCAAAACACAAGTGTAGTATTCTTGGTGTGGTCAAATGAATTCTTCTAACGTGGGATCTAGAGAATGCAATGCTATGTTGGGTAACTGAGCTGTAACTAATGTTTTACCCTTACTGAAATACTGTTAATAAAAATTTGATAAATCCAGTAAGTATTTTATTACTTTGAGGTAAAACACACCAAAATTCAACATCTTGAGAAATTGAAGATTGTTGTATTGTAAGAATTTTCAGAAAATATTACCTTTACTTGCTATATAACTAAAAATGAATATAATACATTGTTAACATACTAACATCTAGAATACAATTTTTATAATGCCAAAAATATGGCACCATATTAAAATCCTTTAAGTTAATATAGTAATAATACACAATAAAATTTTAAAACATTATTTGAAATGAATATGATTCCACCAAATGCCCAGAGAAGGGATGGAGAACTTTTTTGGATCTTGGACTTTTATTAGTTTGACATAAGCCATGCACATCAAGAGAAGTAAGGGCTTTTGTATTAGCTCATACATACCGGGAGTTATTTGGTTCTCACAGTTCTATGTAGCAGCAGAAAAGTCAACCTTTTGGAATATGTGTAATTCTCATTTGAAAAATTGAGTTAATAAGACCATAGATGTGAAATCTGTTATCTTGAACATTTGTAATAAGTAAGACCATAGATGTGAAATCTTTTGAAATCTAAAATTACACATGAATGTAATTTTGGGTAATACCTTGTCCTGCTTTCTTTCTGAACAGAAAAATTGTGGTATATACAGTTTTAATCATTTCCATTTTGTTTTAACTCACACTTTTTTTCCATGACACTCTTTAAAGGTATTCAAACTGCAACCCCCTAGTGGCCAACATGTGGTCTACTTATTGATAAACCAGTGACCAGAGAAGTGCTCCCATTGTGACAGACGCTCACTCAGCCTTACACAGCCCCGTAGGAGGTGCCCAAGGATGGGGATCTGGCCTCCTCCTCTGTCTTGCCCAGCTGCACAGTGGGCTCCTCATTGATCACACTTCTCAGTTCCTGCAGAAGCTGTTTCAGGTCCCTTGTTGGATCTTCCTTCAGTGTGTTGGGTTTAATAGAATGCTGAATTAAAACAATTTACAAAACAAAGTCACTTTGTGTTTTTCAAATTTGTATCTATTTCTGATCATAAAATTAATTCACCTGGTAAATAAAAGTTGTGGAAGAGAAGGAAGAGAAAAATCACCTGTCATCTTACTACTCATGGATAAACAATAATTACTAATAATAATCAATCCAATGTTATATCTAGTTTATAATGTCTGTGGAAACCTATACTATTTTTACACATCTTTATGGCATACACCACGACATAAAAATATTATACCTGTTTTTAAAACCCTTTTTTAAATTTTAACCATGTAGTATGACTATCTGACTATGTCATTAAATACTTACAACCAAGGGAAATAAAAAGAAAGAAAAAAACCCTCCTGTACTTTGTTTAGGGTTGAACTAATTTTATAAAGCTACAAAAGGTCAGAAAGTGCTTTTTGAAAAATTTTTATTTGTAATTTTCATACATATTGATCACATTTGTATGGTTGTCATTCCCCTTAGGGTTAGCCCTCCCTTCCATATTGTACCTCCCATCCTCCACCCTTCCCCCCAGTCCCTACCCTACTCTCCCTATTCCCTTCCCCACTCCAGTCACTCTAGCTCCTCTCATTGCAAGTCATTGGTCCATGTTTGGCCCACTGGTCTTCTCTTTTTCTGAGACTATAATCTACCTTCAGCATTTTACTGGTGATGAAAAGGACACTGATATTTTCATGCTATTAGTTGGTCATTGAAAATAATATAAAATGGTTTTCAGATAAATAGCATTTCTCAATGAATACTCAAAACAAAGAGTAGAGATATTTCTAGTAGACACATCTAGAAGTCAGAAGTTGCCTTGATGAGCAGATCAACTTGAATGATGTTCATGGCTAGAGGGTTATCATCAAGCATCATCAAACTATCTCAGGCAGACATGTCTGTTCAAAGTAAAGTTTGCTTGACGCACAGATTAACGGCCAAGGGATGAACACTCCAAGATTTTTTGTTCTTTGGGCTCTAGTTTTTTAGAACCCATGCCAACTAGATCTTGATATTACTAGTGTAATAGTAACCCTCCTGTGCCCCTCCCCTTCCCACTCACACTAATATACCACACGTAATAGTCAGTTGAAAGTGTGGCAAGATTGGTCTTTCCAGTTTGTGGATGGTCACCATACCTAGAAACTGCCATGATGAGTCACAAATAAGATTCCATTAAATTATTAAATTTAACTTCATTAATTTAAAATGTGAACCATTTTCAAAGAACTTTATTTTTTAGAGAATTTTTAATTTTGATTGGTTTATTTTTTTGTTTTCCTTTTTTTATTTGTTCTTGCTGCTTTTTCCTTTGAATGACTTTAACTGAAGGTCCTTCCAGTATCTTCATTTCTTCTTCTATGTGTCTCTAGTCTAGATTTTTGCTCTGTGATTACCATGATGAGGGTTATATCAGATTTTCTATGTCCATAAAAGCACTGTATGAGCTGGTATCAACTCCTCATTTAACTATGTCTATTCTGACCCCTGCTTCCTCTCCTTAAGCTTTTTGATTGTTGTGTCTTAGAGCATTCTTGTTTATACCTTTCAGTTCTAGATTCCTATTGTCACTTTTCTCAAGGTATTGTGCTGTTCTTTTTCCTTTACTTGTAGAACTCCTTTCATCACTTCTTGTAGGTCAGGCCAGATGGGGTACATTTCATTAGTTTTTGCTTATCTGGGAAAGGCTTTATTTCACCTTCATATTTGATAGGCAATTGGTTAGATTAGTATCTTTTAGAACTGTGAACACTTCATTCTATTTCCTTCTTACCTAGAGAATAACCACTGAGAAATGTGATGAGAGCCTGATTGAAGTACCTTTCTGTTATTCTTTTTCCTCCCCTCTAGTAGCCTTTAATACTTTATCTTTGGCTTTTTTATAATTTAAGAATAATGTGCCTTGGCCAAGATCACTACCTGTAGAAATTTGGATATTCTTAAAAAAAGTATTTGCTTTACATAGTAAACATTCAATAAATTGTGATTCCATCAAAAAGAAAAGAAAAAAAAATGGGTGTTCTTTCTGCTTCCTGGATAACCAAGTTATTTCTTTTCTTAGGCTAGGGAAGTTCCTAGTTTCTATTTCTTTGAATAAATTTTCTCTGTTCCCTTCTCCACTTTTTGAGACACATATATCTTTATGTTTCCGCCTTTAATTTAGTCTGATATTTCTCATACAATTTCATTTTATCTACGTTTTATATCTCTTATATTTAGGTGATTTGTACATTTGTATCTTCCATTTCTTAAATTCTCTCCTCCCAGCTTAATTCTATTTAAAATCTTTCCCAAAGCCATCCTCCTTTCATTATGTATTTCATTTTCTTTTGATACCTTCAGCATTTTTAGTGAGTACTGGATCTCCTTTTTAAAGGTCTTTTACCTGACTTTCTGCTTTTGATATACTCCTAGTATCTCACGTAGCATTTTAAAAAGTTATTCTAGAATCTTTGTTGAGTCCTCTATTTCTGTGTCATATATATGAAATATATATGTATATATATACATACATACATATATACATATATATATGTATGTATGTATATATAATCTGGACTTCTTTTCTTACCCTGCTTTTCCATCTTGTATTCAGATATGCTTTGCTTCCCAAGTATGTGTGTTGTCTAATTTGCTCTTCTGTATTAGGGATGCTGTGGCTTTATTTATTTTATTTTTTGGTCTTTGTTTACCTTGGCAGCAGGTTGGAGAGGGAGAGAAATCTGGGGTTCAAATACTTGGTCTCAGTCCTGGGAAGAGTGAGGGCTGCTCTGGACACATGGATAAACTCTGCTTCCTTTTCTCTCTCCAAATCAAGCTCCATTCAGGACTTCAAGGAGACTACATTCCTATCCTGCCTCTTTGCTGCTCCCATCTAAATGTGTGGGACAGGTTCCACACCAAGTTTGAATTACCCGGAAGGGATTCAGGCATGATCAGCAGGACAGAAGCAACCAGACACAGACAGTCAGTCTCGCACTGCAATGCAGGGTCCCCAGATGTGGGCTTTGTGCCCCAGGTTGTGTGGCTGTTGCCACCACCAGGCAAAGGTCCAGACTACCAGGTATGGACCTTGCACTTGGATATTTCTGCAGTCAGTCAGGAGGAGTCTCTTCCACACAGTCTGGTTTCCAGTTTCTCTGTCACTTTCCTCCAGCCCAGAACAGCTCCAAACAGCCCTGTAAATCCTTCTGCCAGGTCTTTTGCTGAAAGGGGTAAGGACTTGCCAGTGTTCCCTGAACTCCGAGTCCTTAGTCTCCCACATGTGAGTGTTTATCTGCACCAAACCCTCTATGAAAAACCCTTTGGTAAAATTCACTGTGTCCAGCATCATCTTCCATGGAACAGCTCCAGTCTATTCTGCAGCATAATGGAATAGCTACTCTCCATCTCATAACCACCTTTTCCTCTTTCCCACCAGTCCAGTCCTAAAACAGGCTATTAACCTCAGAAAAAACTTTTGTCAGAAAGTCTTCAGTCTCAGTCAACAAACTTCTGACATTTTGAACAAATTTCATTCTAGTTTTATTTTACTTTTAGGTGTTTAGGAGAAAGGATGGTACAGATCTCTCTATTCTGCCATGTTGTAGTGCTACATCATTTTAATTATTTTTAGAGCCTCAATCTTAAACAAGAATGGACAGTCAATGATCACCAGACAGTGAAGGAAAAGTTTCTTACATGAAAGACAGACAACAAAACAGACAGAAATAAAAGTGAATTTCAAAAACATAATTCAGGTGATAGAATTATCAAAAAATTGATGTTAATATTCTTAAAAAGAAATGAGAAAGTTATAACTTCATGAAAGACGATAAAACTATGCAAAAGATGATTTAAAGAAAAAAAAGGACTCCTAGATATTGGAAAAAATATAAATTAAGAAAAAAGACAGTAGAATAATAAGCAAGTAGCATTTATAGTTAGCCTCGTAAAATCTAACAGGCTGCTATTTGAGTGATAAGAAGTGATGGAATTTTCAGAGCTGATCTTTCTAGATGACACTAGAGATTTTGTAGTCCAGACTCTTCATTATAGAGGAAACCAGCAACAATATACTTAACTAGTTTTTCAAGGTCATACAATATAGTGAGAGACACATCTTTGGATCCCATGACTCTTATTAAATGTTCCTTATTTGACTTGTGGGGTTAATTTTGGAAGGGAAATTAAATTAAAAAATTTTCAATGTAACGTATATAGTTTTAAAAATAATTTTATAGTACTAGAGACAGTAATCTCTTGTCTTCTGCCCACCTCAGTTTCAATCACTAAAGAAAATCAAATTTTACTTCGATATTTCTATGTTACTATTCTTTAGTCTATCAAATAATATTACATTGTTTGGTGGACTCTTCTGTCATTTATTGTGTAAACCTTGTTTCACAGTGCATACATTGCAATTGAGAAGAATCCATTTCAATTTAGTCATTTCACAGTACGTAATCTTTCTTTTAAATGGTCCAGACAGAATAACTGATAGATCATTGATGAGCCTGTTTCTAAATCAATGATAGAACTGGTAACTAATGAAAATGATTTTTATTTGTGATTTATGGAACATTTTTTATTTCTTTAGTGCTAGAGCTAAAAACTAGATGCAGAGAACCAGTGAATTTATAAATATTTTCACAAGAAACAAAGCATGAATTTTACATTGTACAAATTTTTCACCTGAGTTTTATTTTATTTTTATTTTTTTTAGACTAGGTCACGCTAATTTTGCCTGAGGAACTGCAGGCTCACATTGCCTGGGGTACCACAGACTCAAGTAATCCCCAGCCTCAGCTTCTCAGGTAGCTGGGATTACAGGCGTATACCACCACACCCAGATAATTTTTGGGACTAGGTCTTCCTATGTTGCCTGGGCAGGTCTTGAACCCGTGGACTAAAGTGATTCCCAGTCCCAGTCATGCTACATAGGCTTGCACTTATGGGCACGTGCCACTGTGCCCGGCTTTTCTTCTGAGTTTTAAAAGCATGAAATGTCAAACTAAAAATTCTTCAATGTCACTATAACATTTCAAGTGAAAGGAAAGAAAACATTTGATAATTACTATATCTTATGATTAGACTAAGTTTTCACATACAATTCAGAAAGAATATATAGCATATTATTTTCTTTCTTGTTAGAGTATTAAATATACACTTATTTGCCTTTGGTATTGGAAGTGATGCTTACTTTAGCTGTATCAATATTTGCTTTGCAATCTGGAAAATACTTGAGATGGAAAAAAATTGAACATAAGGTTTTTATATACTTTAGCAATTACTCTTTACATTAACCCTACTTATTCGTTCATTTTATTTTCCCCAGTGGAAAAAAATTTTCATTCATCTGGTTTGTATAAATCTGAAATCCAGTAATTAGTCACAGCCAGAGCTGCAGCATCACCTCCTTCCACCAGGTTCCTGATGGAATCTGCTTGCTCTTCTCCCCATGGTGAGATGCCAGAAGTCATGAGTGCCGGTGCTGCTTTTGCAGCACCAGTGCAAATTAGCAAACTAAACTACAGATCTACTCACAATCTGGAAAACATTACTATCAACATGCTGACCAACACCAGAGCCATGGTTTCTCAATATGTAGAAAAAGTCCGAAAGCAAAGCACAGTAAGGAGAAAAACTGTAGACATGCAAGCAAGTCCTACAGGAAATAATCCATCACCACCAAAGAAAAGACAATCTCCAGAAAACACCAAGAAAGACATGGAAGAAATGATATGTATATCAGACAAAGATTCCAAAATCAACATGATAAAAGTACTCCAAC
This sequence comes from Uropsilus gracilis, assembly GCA_004024945.1. Taxonomy (NCBI): domain Eukaryota; kingdom Metazoa; phylum Chordata; class Mammalia; order Eulipotyphla; family Talpidae; genus Uropsilus; species Uropsilus gracilis. The sequence continues at coordinate 22,004 of PVHY01011021.1, read as the reverse complement.
AGATAAGAGAAGAATCAGAAAAAATCACAACAGAATGATAGAAGCATTCAATGCACTAAGGTAAGAAGTAGAAAAATATTTAAAAAGACAGCATCAATATGTATAACTTAATCAACAAACTGAAGAATGAAAATAAATCCCTATAAATGAAATTGAAGGAGACCCAGGATTTAAGAGTTGCAATAGATGAGCTCAAAAATGCAGGGAAAAGCCATGGGAGCCCATTAGATGAAATAGAAGAACAAAGCAGCACACTCGATGATACAGATATAGATGAAGAAAGGAGAGAGGTAAACTAAGTAAGAAGACTGAAGAAAAGCTCGGAGATATGTCAGATTCCTTAAAGAAAAGAAACATAAGAGTAGTAGGATTCCCAGAAGAGGAGGAGTTAGTTATGGGAACTGAAAGACTTTTTAATACAATAGAGGAGAACTTTCCAAATATGAAGAAAGAAATGAAAATACACATACAGGAAGCAAAAAGCACACCAAACTACTTTAATGAAAGAAAAGCCACAGCAAGACACATCATTGTAAAACTTCCAAGAACCCGAGATAAGGAAAAAATAATGAGAATGGCTAGAGAAAAGAAACAGATAACCTACAAAGGAAAATCCATCTCTACCCTGCAAAGCTATCCTTCCTCTATGAAGGAAAAATTAGAACCTTCTCTGACAAGCAAAGTCTCCAGAAATTTGCTACCAATAAACCTCCACTCCAAGAAATTTTGCAAGAGGATCAAGATCAAAGCCATAAGAACAAATAAAACAAACAAAAAAAGAAATCAAATAAAAATCCCAAAATGACCACCAGAAAACCATTGCTAGAATCTCAAACATCAATAATCACCCTAAATGTCAATGGTCTAAATTCAGCAATCAAAAGATGTAGAGTTGCAGACTGGTTTAGAAAACAGAACCCAACATTCTGCTGCCTCCAAGACACACATCTGATCTCTAAGGATAAGCATAGACTTAAGGTGCAGGGCTGGAAAACTACATTACAAGCAAATGGCCACCACAAAAAAGCAGGGTTTGCCATTCTTGTATCAGACAGAGCAGACTTCAAATTAACAAAAGTGACAAAAGATAAAGATGGCCACTACCTAATGGTTAAAGGGTCAATTCACCCAAAAGACAATACAATAATCAAGATACACGCACCTAACGAGGGAGCACCAAAATTAATAAAACAACTACTAGCAGAACTGAAGTCAAATATTGTGAGAATACATATGTGGTAGGAGATTTTAACATGCCACTCTCACCAAAAAACAGGTCAACAAAACAGAAACTACACAAGGACACAAAAGCTCTGAAGATCTAGACCAAATGGACCTAATAGAGATATACAGGACACTGCATGCCCAAAGAAAAGAATACACTTCTATTTTTTCAAATGCACATGATTTCATTCTCTAAAATTGACCATATAGTAGGCCACAAGACAAACCTGAACAAATACACAAAGATTAAAATAATACCAACCTTTTTCTCTGATTATAAAGGTATCAAACTAGAAATCAACAATGAAAAGAAAATAAGGAGAGTAAATACTACCTGGAGACTGAACAACAGGCTTTTGGAAGATCACTGGGCAAAAAAGAAAATCGAAGAAGAATTTAAAACATATATGGAGACAAATGACAAAGATGACACAGCATTCCAAAATGTGTGGGATGCAGCAAAAGCAGTTTTAAGAGCAATGTTCATAGCAAGATAGACCCAAATAAAAAGAACTGAAACAGCCCAAAGAAATACTCTAATCTCCCAACTTGAGGACTTAGAAAAAGAGCAACAACAACAACAACAAATCCAAAACCCAGCAGAAGACAAGAAATAACAAAAATAAAAGCAGAGATTAATGAAATAGAAACTTAAAAGGCTTTGAGAAGACAAAACGAAAAGCTGGTTCTTTGAAAAAATAAATAAAATCAATAAACCCCTTGCAAGGCTTACAAAGAAAAGAAGAGAGAAAACTCAAACAGGATCATAAACGAAAAGGGAGATATTACAACAGACTCAGCAGAAATCCAAAAGATAATTAAAGACTACTACGAACACCTATATGCAAACAAACACAATAACCTGGAAGAGATGGACAAATTCCTAGAACAATACAGCCATCCAAAATTGAACAAAGAAGAAATAGAAAACTTAAACAGGTCAATCACAAGCAGTGAAATTGAGGCAGTCATCAGAACTCTCCCTTAAAACAAGAGCGCAGGTCCAGATGATGGTTTCACAAATGAATTCTACCAAATGTTCAAAGAGGAACTAACACCAGTACTGTTAAAACTCTTTCAAAAAATTGAGAAAGAAGGAAAGCTACCAAATACTTTCTATGAAGCAAACATTACACTCCAAAACGAAATAAAGATAGTGCAAAGAAAGAGTACTACAGACCAATCTCCCTAATGAACACAGATGCAAAAATTCTAAACAAAATCCTGGCAAACCGAATCCAACATTGCATAAAAAGGATCGTCCATCATGACCAAGTGGGACTCATCCCAGAGGCACAGGGATGGTTCAACATCTGAAAATCAACCAATATAATCCATCACATCAACAAAGAGAGAAACAAAAACCATATGATCATATCAATAGATGAGGAAAAAGCATTCGATAAAGTTCAGCATCCTTTCATGATGAAAATCCTGGAAAAAATTGGTTTTTTTCCCACAGCAGACAGACCCACAGCAAATATCCTCAATGGGGAAAAACTGAAATAATTTCAGTTAAGGTCCAGAACCATGCAAGGATGTCCACTCTCTCCACTCCTTTTCAACCTAGTTCTGGAAGTCCTATCTAGGGAAATAAGACAAGAGAAGACATAAAAGGAATCCAAATAGGGAAAGAAGAAATAAAGCTATCATTATATGTGGATGATATAATACTCTATGTAGAGAACCCAAAGAAATTGACAGAAAAGCTAATTAAATAATAAGTCAATTCAGTAAGGTAGTTGGATACAAAATCAACACACAAAAATCAATAGCATTCATATATGCAAAGATCAATCAGAAGAAGAAGAAACAAACCAAAAAACCCACTCCACTTACCATCACACCAAAGAAAATTTAATACTTGGGAATAAAACTAACAAAAGAACAGACCTATACAAAGAAAAGACCTATAGAAAGAAAACTATTAAACATTCTTAAAAGAAATAGAAGATGATGTTAAAAAATGGAAAGACATTCCCTGTTCATGGATTGGAAAAATCAACATTATCATAATGGCCATAATACCAAAGGCAATCTACAGATTCAATGCAATTCCAATAAAGATCCCAATGGCATATTTTAAAGAGAAAGAACAAAAATTACTGAAATTCATATGGAACAACAAAAGACCCCAAATAGCCAAAACCCTCTTGACAAACAGAAGAGGTATTACTATTCTGGACTTCCAACTATACTACAAAGCCATAATACTGAAAACAGCATGGTACTTGTACAAAAACAGACAAACAGACCAATGGATCAGAATAGAATACCCAGAAAGAAAACCACACATATATGGCCAACTAATCATTGACTCTTCAGTGAATGGTGCTAGGAAAACTGGATCAAAAAATGAAGGAAAACAAACGGCTGGGACTATCTCAAACTAAAAAGTTCCTCTATAGCAAAAGAGACAATAAACAAAACAAAAAGAAACCCAACTGACTGGGAGAAAATTTGCCCTCCAGACAAGTGACAAGGATCTGATAACAAAGATCCACAAAGAACTCCTATAACTCAACAAAAACAAAGCAAAAAACTCAGTCCCAAAATGGGGAGAAGTAAAAAGACACTTGACCAAAGAGGAGATATAGATGACTAATAGGCATATGAAATAATGCTCCACATCACTAATAATCAGGGAAATGCAAATTAAAACCACAGTGAGATACCATCTTACACCAGTAAGAATGGCCCATATAAATAAAACAGGCAACAACAAGTGTTGGCACGGATGTGGAGAAAAAGGAACTCTCTTATACTGCTGGTGGGAGTGCAAATTGGTTCAGCCTCTATGTATGACTGTGTGGAGGACCCTCAAACAATTGAAAGTGGAATTACCATTCAACCCTGCAATCCAGAGGATTGCTACCCAGAGGACATGAAAACACTAATTCTAAAAGACACCTGCATGTGCATGTTTATTGGAGCTCTGTTTACAATTGCCAAGATATTTCTCTACTCACATGAGACAGGAAGCTGGTAGTTGACTGGGATGATGCTATATTAGAATGAGAACGGGCAACTGGTGATGACTGAGGTTGGCGGGTTTTTACAGAAGGATTTGAGGTGTACCCAGGACCCTGAAGTTCCTGGAAAACAATACAGATGGGCGCATAATAGTTGTTAATCTACAGCTCTGATTATAAAATAGAAATGAATTTTTGCACATAGACAGTCTTACATGTTGAACTTCTGTAAAATTATAAATCAAAGCATTAAGCAAGATGGCTTTGTATATCTACTCTTTGAAGACTAAGCATGTACTTAAAAGATGTCTTCATGCTTGCTTGTAAAAAGCATTCCAAATGTGAAAAAACACCTGCACAGTGTGTTACTGAACTGATTTCTAACCTCTGCCAAGGATGCTACGCTAGTTGTGACATACTACCGAGAAAGATCCTCTGCAACTATGGTGTGTTCTTACCCTTGAAAGTGCCCATTACTGAAATGTTAACATACATTTATAATTTTAAAGTATACTCAGGAAAGTGGCATATTTATCTGTGGAAAATATACTATCATTATGAAACACATTCTCCATTCTCCCCCTTTTTTAAGAAACATTAAAAAAACAGGTTTATACCTGGCTTTTTAAAAAAAATGATTGCACACACATATTATATATATGCTTATATATATATAAAAGCATCATTGCTGACCCCGAGGTTCTCCCATCACCTTATCATCCGTGAAACATTTTAAATCTCTTGTGCCCATGCTTCCCCTGATTTTACACTCCTCCCCCTCTCTTGCCCTTTGCTTCAGTTTTGTTGACAGTTTTAAGTTATTCTTGTTCATTTGTTTTTCCTGTATCCCTCATATTTTGTGGGACCATCCAGTATTTCTTTTTTAAAAAAAATAATTTTATTTTAAAAAATGGATTAGACATCTATATATTTTACATCATCATTACATCATTGCCCTGAGGTTCTCCCACTACCTTAACACCCGTGAACCATCTTAATCTCCGGTGCCCATGCCTTGCCTGATTTTTCCCTCCTCCTTGTCTCTTGCTCTATACTTCAGTTCAGTTTTAAATTTTTCCTGTCTGTTTGTTTGTTTCCCTATATCCCTCATATAAGTGAAACCATTCATTATTTTCTCTTTTTCTTTCTGGCTTATTTCTGCTAACATGATTCCCTCTAGCTCCATCCATGTTGTTGCAAATGATACAAGTTTGTCTTTTTTTGGTTGATGAATAATATTCCATTGTGTACATATACCACAACTTTCTGACCCATTTGTCTGTTTTGGGGCATTTGGATTGTTCTTATATCCTGACTGTGATAAATAGTGCTGCAATAAACATCTAAATATAGGTGTCCTTTTGAATTAATGTTTTTATATCCTTTGGGTAAATTCCCAAAAGTGGGATTAAATGATAGTTCCAATTTCAGTAGTTTGAGGGTCCTCTCCTTTCAATAGTGACTGGACCAGTTTGCATTCCCCCCAGGAGTGCAAAAGTGTTCCTTTCTCTCTACATCCCAGTCAGCAGTTACTGTTGCCTCCCCCCCCTTTTTTTTAAATGGGCCATTATTACTGGTGTGAGCTGGTATCTCATTGTAGTTTTGATTTGTATTTCCCTGATTATTAGTTGTAAAGAGTCAGGGCACAGAGCATGAGGAAGGTCAATGGGAGAGACTGACACAGCCAAAGAGGCTGGGACTGAAAGTATGAATCATCCAGCCACTTTATTGTCCCCCACAAGTCCTTTTATAGGTTCCAGAGAAGGGAAAGAAGTGGCTCAGGCAAAATCAGATTAGATAAAACATTAGTTCTTGTGGGATACTTGCAGACAGGGGATTCACTTATTCACTTGCTGTAATCTCCTAAAGGATGTCTCTAAGGGTAAATACTGGAGAAATGGAGACACCATTTCTGCCCACCAGAGGTCAATCATGCCATTCCATCTTCAGTGTTCTGAAGACAGATAAGAGTTGGGATGAAGTTTTCTTCATTTCCAACCTAAGTCCTGACTGGTCAGCTCGCAGTCTCTGGCGATTAGTGATGTTGAGCATTTTTTCATTCATCTATTGGCCATTTGTATTTCTTTTTCAAGAAGTTATCTTTTTACCTCTCTGCCCCACTTTTTGACTGGGCTTTTTGCTTTGTTTTTGTTAAGTTTTGTGAGTTCTTTGTGGGTTTTTGTAATCAGACCCTTATCACTTGTCTGGAGGACAACTACTTTTTCCCATTTGATTGGGTTTCTTTTTATTTTGGTTATTGTCTCTTTTACTGTACAGAAACTTTTGGATGTAGTCCCAGCTGTTTATATGTTTCCCTTTTTTTTTTTTTTTAACATCCATAGATATGTCCTGAAAGAGGTTTCTGAAGTATAAGTCTTGGAGTGTTTTGCCCATATTTTCTTCTATGTATTTTATGATTTCAGATATTATATCCAATCTTTTATCCATTTTAAGTTGGTTTTTATACATGGTGTGAGGGAGTAGTCTAGAGTCATTCTTTTGCATGGAGCAGTCCAGTTTTCCAGCACCATTTGTTGAAGAGACTATCTTTGTTCCATTGTATGTTGTTTGCTCCTTTATTGTAGATTAGTTGATCATACACAATTGGCTTTATTTCTTTTTTTTTATTTCAATTTTGTTCCATTGGTCTGTGGGTCTGTTTTTATTCCAGTACCATACTGTCTTAATTATTATAGCTCTGCCGTATAATTTAAAGTCTGGGAAGACAACACCTCCATTCTCTCTCCTTTTGGTCAGGAGAGCTTTGGTGATTTGAGGTTTTTTATTATTCCATATGAATTTCAATAGTATTTGTTCTATTTATTTTAAGTATGTCATTGAGATTTTTATTGGAATTGTACTGAATCTGTAGATTGCTTTTAGCCATTTTGATAATGTTGATTCTTCCAATCCATTATCTTTCCATTTTTTTGTGTCATCTTCTGTTTCCTTTAGCAATGTTTTATAGTTCTCTTTGTATAGGTCTTTTACTTTTTGGTTAAGTTTATTCCTAAGTATTTAATTTTTGTAGGTACAATTGTACATGGAGTGGTTTTCTTAATTTCTTCTTCAAACTAATTTTTTTACATATAGGAAGGTGACTGTTGTGTGTTGATTTTTTAACTGCCTACCTTACTAAACTGATTTATTATTTTCACTAGTTTTTAGAGTTCTCTATATAAATTATCATGTCATCTGCAAACTGATAATTTTACTTCTTTCCCTTTTTGGATTTCTTGTATTCCTTCTCTTGCCTTATTGCTCTAGTTAGGACTTTCAGCATTATATTGAAAAAAAGTAGTGAGAGCGGACAGCCATGCCTTATTTTCAATCTCAATGGGAAGGCTTTCAGTTTTTCACCATTTAGGAAGATACTGGCTGTGGTTGTGTCATATATTGCTTTTATTATGTTAAGGTACATTCTTTCTATTCCCAGAATTTCAAGGACCTTCATCATAATTTATGTTGAATTTTGTCAAATGCTTTCTCTATTGATATGATGATGTGGTTTTTCTTTTTGTTGTGCTGGATTATGGTAATTGATTTTTGGGTGTGGAACCATCCTTGTTTCCCTGGGATTTATTCCCATTTGGTCATGGTGTTTTATCTTTTTGATGCATTGTTGGATTCTATTTGCTAGGATTTTGTTGAGAATTTTTGCATCTGTGTTCATTAGGGAGACTGGCCTGTAGTTTTCTTTCTTTGTGTTATCTTTGTTTGGTTTTTATATTAGTGTGATTTTGGATTCATAGACTGTATTTGGTAGTGTTTCTGATTTCTCTATTTTTTGAGAGAGTTTTGTAAGACAGGCACCAGTTTGTCTCTGAACATCTGGTAGAACACATTTATAAATACATCTTGTCTGGGACTTTTGTTTTGGGGGAGTGATTTTATTACTGAAGAAACACATTCTTTAATATCAATGACATTATTTTGCCATTCTACTAACAAGCCAAATACACTTTGGCCTTCCCTGTGCTTGACCTTTCCAAACACAGCATTCTTCCCTCAGGTATCCCCAAGGCAGGCACTTTTGTGTTTCCCTCACTTATTATAAATTTAACATAAAAGAATGGTGTTTGACTTTGACACTGTATATGAAAAGGATAAGTTACATAATGTATAACAAGACACAGATTTTATAATTGATCGTAGCTTATAGTGCTAAAAATATACTTGAATATATCTTAGGCACATTAAAAAAATGAGTATGCTAAAGGCATTAGTTTTGCTTAATTTCTGCTTAGGATGAAAGAAAAAGACCTTACTTTCACATCCAATGTGTGTTGAAGTTTCAGTCGCACAGATTCTTGTTCCTGACGCTGTATTATGTCTTGACATTCTGCAAACTGCAAAGACGCCTATAATCAAGCAGTCACATGGGATTTATATTCCATTCTTGATGCAGTCTTGTTTCACTAGCCTAAACCTGCATCATTGCTATCTCTTCAGGGAAACTTCCCTGTTATTAGCATACTGTATTTAACTTATCCATTTATTTTTTGATTTATTCAATAAACTGATAGCATTTAGGAGGCGAGCCCTTATGCTTTGTAGCCCCAGCATCTATGTAACATTTTCTATGTAGAGAGAATGCAAAACAATGAATGAGCAAGGAATAAAAAACAGTTTTAGCAACTTAAAAAAAAAATCATAAAAATAACCATAAATGAAATTCATTGATTCAACATATCATGCTTTAAGATCAATTTGTAAATAGCTGGATCACAGATTGCTTTACCTAACCATGAAGGTTCTGATTTCCTAAGAATCTGGCATGACTTTTGGTACATTTTTAGGTTCTAGGGTTTTATGTAGAGATTTATTCCTCTACAATAAATGGCAGTGACAACCATAGTATTGAGCTTCCTCATTTAATTTGTTTTCTGCCATACTTTTTGGACCTTCTCACAAGGTACCAGGCATTAATATTACTTTACCATTTTATCAATATTCTCAGCAGACTATATTCCACCTAGTATACTGTGGTAGTTAGATTGGAGGTTTCTTTTTACTTATTTGGGAGACCAGTAATAGACACATCTTAAATCTTACTGTTCCCATGACCATTTTAGCCTGAAAAAGATAATTCCATAAAAAGTACACATCATTACTATGTTCTTAAGCTCCCAAGAGTTTTCTCTATAGATAATGTAGTTTTTTATTGTGCTACGTGATTGGAATACAATTAGAGATTTGGGTCTTATCAACACGGAGCTTTCATTCAGAGCAATTTTACTTAGCTAATAACTAATTGAAAACTGCATTATAGATTTCGTTAACCACCTTATCAAGAGCAACTTCCATATTAGCAACCTTTTCTTTCAAACGGCGTTCCTGAGATCTCAGGACTTCAAGTTCTCCAGCCATCTTACTCTTTTCTGTTGCAACAGTATTTAATTCCTGGCTTAATTTATTCTTCTCTTCTTTCAGAAAATGTTTTTCCTACGATTATAGAAAAGAAAAATCCAGAGATAATACGTTGATATAGATGGTGAGAGGTGATGAAGATATAAAGCTAGTATACATAGAGGTGAATTAAAGCTTATTTCATATGCCATTTGTTTGCTCCTGAGTTGTAGTTAGGAACTGTTAGAATTATGTTCCCATGAATTCTCTCTAATTTTTATCACTACCAGTATTATTACTTCTTTCTAGGCTTAACTAATTTTTAATGAAACGTACAAAATCTGCAATAATTATATTGTCATAAAAGAACAATATTACTGTGAATTAAGAGTAGACACTAAATTTTATTGAAACGTGTTTAAGATGACAGAATAGATTTAAAGAAGATGGATTTATCTGAAAACTTTTATGGATTTCTATTTTACTTCAGGATTAAATGTTTATTTCAAAAATACCTTTGCCTACATCCTCTGACATATAGTTGACACACAGTTCCTGCCTTTAAGTCACTATGATCCAGTAGTGAGAATGGGCTTACTGATAGGAGTCCCTTGCATTCATCAAGATTTCAATAAAATTAATTCACTTCTTAAAATAACATCATTGAATAAGTGGACAAAAATATGTAGTAGTGAAGTTAGAAATTTCTATGTACCTCAACTACTTGACATTTATATCTTGAAATACATATCTTTTTCTTCTGCATAGAGAAAATATTTGTAATGAATAAGGTAGGATGTGCACTCACTATAGCACACACCTTGATGGCAGATGATATTTCCTTTTCTACTAAGTCAAAAATGACTTAGAACAAGGAAGGATTAATTTTACAAGTTGTCTCCCCTTCCTTTTGTGTGAAGGAATGCAACTGAGCTGGAATGAGTAGCTTATTTTGGTGGGACAGGCACCTCTGGTGAGAGCAGGCAGTGACCTCTTAATGCCCTAAGTGCCCTCAGGAAGTATAAGCAGAGCATTAGATTCCAAATAGACCAGTAGAAAAGGAAGAAAAAGAACAGATTTATAATAGAGAAAAGATGGGGAGAGAGAAGTGAAAAAGAAAAACAAAAAAGGAGAAATAAGTAAGTCTATGATGAGTTGTTTGTACAACTCATCATTTGGGTTTGGAAAACACAACTACTTTAGTTCATTAATTATCTTTTACTTATGCTTTTTACCTTCTCATTTTCTACAGGCTGTTTTAACTCTTCTTTTGAATATGAAAATTTGTTACAAAGTGATTGATATATCAGGAAACATTTGAGTATAACACAAATTTCACATTTGATTATGGATAATTCATTTATGAAAAATACTAGCTCAATGGCACCCAGCTAAGCAGATTTATGTAGGAATAGACAAATACCATCCATAGACACACCAAGCCTCAGCTTACCTTGTGTTATGAACCACAGTCATGAACACCTGGTAGTACAGAAAATAACTCACAAGCTGTAACATTTTAACATACCATTCATCAAGCTAACTCTAGGTCTTCTTTAAGATAAAGGATCATACTCATTCTTGTTTGTTTTGTATTACTTACTCATCATAATGAATTATGGGGTACATTTTATCAATTTTTATTACAAAAATATTTATAACTATATTAATTATATTAAAGTATTGTTAAAATATTGCTTAGTAAGTAAATGATACCATTCATTCATCACACTGTAAGGGGTCATAGTCATTCATGTAGTATTCATGTTTTTCTTAACATGTAAAACTGTGGCACCATTTTTATTGGGTTCCTTTTTTTTTTAATGTGCCACTGATGAAATTTGTTAGTTTGGTTATCCTAATTGTTAGTCGCATAAGCCCAGTGGTTTATGTTGGGCATAATGTTGGGCATAACTTTGTAGGGCATAATCATTTTTGGAACACAAATGCAACATTGTATGAGAACTGACTTTGCTTGCTTGTAATCATTCCCTGTCTCTATGGGGAACATTCTTTTCCTACACCTTGCCAACTTCCTGCATTTAAAACACTAGTTCTTTCACAATTCTGCTCAAATATACCTGTAGGAACTTTTCCTTCATTTTCTAAGGTAGAACTAATTTTTTTCCTCCACTGTATCTTTGCTATGTCTTGTTCTATCTTGTAATATATTAATGAGTGAACATACTAGTTTTCTTCATTTAAACAAGAAACTCACTTTATTTGAAGTTGTCATTGCTTCTTCCAAAAATTGTATCTTGCTCTGAAGGGCATCTATCTGACCTCTTTTGGCTGTGATTTGCTTTTGCATCCCCATTGCCACTTTCATAGCTAAAGATAAAGAAAAAAGGAAACTGTGCTTTCATTCTAAATTCTGGGAGGTTAATGTTATTTGACAGTCAAATAAAATGACCAAGTCACCTTAGGCCTCAGATTCGATGACAATAGGGTATAAAAATTTTCAGCAATTATTTAAATATTTTGAAAATGAAAAATACACATATGATATCTTGTGCTTTTATTGACTACTATAATTAATTATATCAATTATATTTTATTGACTACTTTTAATTTTATTGACTACTATAATGCATTATATCAATGGAAATAGTAATATTGACCAAATTCATATGTGCACTATAGGAAACACATACATCAAAATGCACAGTCACATAATGAATAATGAATAGAAACTCATATTTAAAATACTATAGAAGACACCTATCATTAGTGATTTTTTTTTTTTAAGATTCCAGTGGTATCACAAACCATGCAATTTTCATGTTTGAGGTTATTACTACATGCTTGGACATCAGCATCAATACTTTGTTGCAAATGGCCTCCATCTCGTGGCACTGTGAAGAGGTGCAAGTCGTATATCCAGGTTTGTGTTTTAATAGATCTAGACTTAAGGAGTTAAAGCAACAGAACAAAGGAATAATGCTTACCATGACCATCAGATCCTTCCATTGATTTTAATGTATTTCTTGTTTGTTCTAGTTCAGACTGTGCAGATTTTAATTGCATTTTCAGCTTATTTGTTGTAGTTTCCATTTCTTCACTCTTGTTTCGAAAATTCCTTTTTAAAACTTCATATTCTTCTGTACAATGTGATAATTATAGATGGTAACTTTTTTTCTCATTTTTACGAAATATATTGTATTTGTAATTAAGAGTCACAAACTTTTAGAGCACAGAGAGACTTCATTTAGTTACAGTGTCATATGCCAATAAATGAAATGTATACAGACATTTCCAGACATTTGACTCTTTGTTTTTGACCTGTCTGGACAACTCCTTCTCCTCCACCACTTAGCATTCGCTGCTTCTCCCTACCATTGCACTTAACCCACATCTGTTTCATCTTAAATGTTCTTGAGTGATCACAGCCAGTACAATAGATTCAACTACATCTATAGGTAGATGATTCTTCATGACATGGTAAGTAATCTGAGACAGCCTGCACCTTATCCGACTATCTTCTTTAGTTATCAAAACAGCTGAAATGAGCTCCATCATTGTATACCAGGTTACATGTAGGCTCTTATCCTAGTATATAATTATATTTATATATAAATAGATTTACATATAAAGAAACAGAGCCAAGACCTCTTTGCCAAGATCTAACTCAGTCTATCGAGAAATTTCCACATGGATGCCCGAGTGCTACCTAGACTATCTCATACTACTTTACAACTCACTCTCTTGCCCTCAAGTCCAACTCTTCTCTCGCTTCCCTCTCTCTCTCTCGCTTTGTTGCCCAGAGAACCACAGGCTCACGTTGCCTGGGGTACCATGGACTCAAGCGATCCCCAGCTTCAGCCTCTCAGGTAGCTAGGATTACAGGCACACGCCACCATGCCCAGCTACTTTTTGAGACTAGGTCTTGCTACATTGCCCTGGGCAGGTCTCAGACCCGGGCGGGTCTCGAACCCGCAGACTCAAATGATTCCTAGCCTCAGTCTCACACTTTGGAGGCTGTGATTAAAGGCACCCTCTCTCATTTCTTGATAGCATGGTTTTCCAATACTGCAACTTAACTTAAAACCAATAATCTGGAACCCAAGCCCTCCAATTTCTAAGCAATATTAATTCTATCATCAAAAATATCCTTAATTTCCCCTTCTTTTCTCATTCTCCCTGCCAGTGCTCTAGTTCAAGTTCTCCTATTTCTCCAGGACCACTACAGAATCTTCTTAAACTGGCTAGCCTTGGTCCCTCTGGTCTTGCTTTTCTCTATTTTTAATCTGCTGGTTCAACTTCTACTTAATATCTTCTGTTAGTTTTATCACATTCTACCTAGCTTCTTTCCTTTTTCCCTCAAGGAATACTTCTGAGATCACATGTTATTCCATACCTTCATACTTTTGCCCATAATGATCTCTGTCTAGAATGTCTTTCCACCTCTTTTCATATGCTAAATTTCTTTTCTTCCTTCAGGCCTCATACAAATGTCACTTCCCAGAGGAGGTTCATTCTCTAGTCCCTTCTACATCTGTGCCCAGCACATGTCCACTGTACCTCACCCCCTGCATGGTAACCCACTCTGTATAGGTCTCTCTCTCAGCTAGCTGGGAGTCTCACTGTTATGTTTCTGGGTCTTCTTAGTATCTGGCATAGGGAATGCTCAGAGTTCTGTGTTGAAAAAATGACATTTGAGGGCGGGCATGGTGGCACATGCCTATAAGTGGAGACTGGGGATTGCTTGAGTCTGTGGAACCCTGGGCAACATGAGCCTGTGGTTCCACAGGCAAAAATAGTGAGACCTAGTCTCAAAAAAAAAAAAGTACATATTAATTGTGGAATAGAAGTGCTTCATTTTAAAATTTAGGGTCTTAGGTTTTTGCTTTCAAGGAATTTGCAAAGTCTGTTTGTACATGTTGCTTTATAATTAAACTTCCAATCAAGCAATATTGATGGAAAAGACTCAGGCTTCCACTTCCCTCATCCTTTTGGAAACTCAGTAGACAATTTCACAAACTCCGAGGAATGACAATATACAATGGCAAACAAGTGCAAGCCATGGCCTGCCATTCTTCATGGAGAACTGTCAAAATTTCATTCCATAAGTAGTTCCACTGGGGCAGCAGATTATCCCTATTAGTAAAGTGGGATAAAGACTATTCTTTAGCAGCAGTTCTGGAACCCACACTGGGTGTCACTGAAAGCTCTCCATGTTTGAGAACAATTTGAACTGAAGCAACTTACCTGTAAGACTGTTTAACTCATTCCTACCAGCTTTCACCTCACTTAACAATTGGTCTCTCTCTTGCTTGATGTCTTTCACTGCACGGAGCCGCTCTGAGCCCGCATTCACCAGCTTTACCTTTTCCAGTTCCAGGTCACTCACTCTGGCCTCAAGGTCCCGTATCTTTGCATCTTTTTTATCCTTTAAAATCTGAAAACAGGGATAAATTCAACAAATTGAATAAAACATAAAATGTATGTACATACATAGTTATGAATAATAGTGTATTAGAATTCAACTTATCTTCAAAATCTTTCCACTATTTCCCAGGACATTAAATATGCTTGTTACTATAAAGCATTAATCAATAGTAAGTGGGAAAACAAAAGGAATATTATAACAGCCTTTTAACCACAAATGTCAATTTTCACTAACACTTGCCACAACGCTTCATTTTTACTATTCTTCTATTCTTTCTACTTTCTACTATTCTTCACTTATTTAAAAAAAGTCATCAAACTCCAACTTTACACTTTGGGGACAGAGTTGCAGGTTGGGGACCAGTGCGAGGCACATGAGCCCTAGGTGAGCGCCTCCTTGAGTTCCTCCTGGGCATTGCCTCTCAAGGTCCCCTGGCCTTAGACACTGTTCCTGTGCTTAGAGGGCTCACACAGATAATATTTAATGGTTAAAAAGCGGGGGAGGGGGGAGGAAAAAGGTAAGGATGTAAAGAAAGGCTGCAGGGGAGGGGCTGTTACTTGAATTTGTATGTGGGCATGAAACAACTTGCTACTCTTATCAAAGTCCGCTAGCCAGGTCATGCCTTGGCTGTTATCAGGCAACTTGGATTTGGGGAGAGTTCTCAAGTACTCTAACTGGCAAAAGCAGCACACTGTGCCTCAGCTGTTTCTGCAAATATTATGATTTATGCTGAACACCTGCTTTGCCGCTGGAAGAACGAAGTAACGGCCAGGCAAAGGGAAACGATACGTAACTACCCCAGAATAAAAACCCTGGGTACAGAGTCTCTAATGAGATTTCCTCACTGACAACATTTGTGTGTGTTGTCAAAACATGCTGGGTAATGCTGCATGACGCAGTGAGAAGAGCGTTTTTGGAACTTTGTGCCCAGTTTCCTCCTGGTGCCCTTTCCTTTCACTGATTTTGCTTTATATTATTTCATTGCAATAAATCATGTCCATGAGCACAATGATATGCTGAGTTCTGGTGTTCCTTCTATGGACTTGGAACCCTCATTGGTTGATCGGAAGTTTCAGATGAGCAGAGACCTTTAAGAATTAAGAAGTGAGTGGGCAAGCAAGGCACACAGCAGGCTAGGGGTGACTCTAGGCACAAGTGATATGTTCAAGGAGGGCAAGTCCGTCAGGATAGCCAGTGGAGAACCTGAATATGACTATTTTATATAAGGATTATTTTGAGTTGATTAATTTGAGAAACAGCAAACCCAAGTTCTGAAAATAGAGTAGAAGCTACCCTTTAAGGGAAATTTAAATTTATAAAGGACGTTTCATTTGTAAGAGTGCTTTCATCTCTGAACCAGGAAGACCCTAATCACAAGATACTTTTATCAGTGGAGAAGGTACAAACATAAATTGGTAAAACAAACTTCAACCTCATTTACCAGAGTTTTCCCAGTCACCTTCACATGGCTTTGCCTCTTTCACAACCTGCTTTTGCTTTAGTTGAAGATGATCATTAAGCCTGAATTCTAAAAAGCTACCTCTCAGAGTTACCTTTTTTCTGTGGGTTTCACCCACGTATATATGAGGTATGCATGTAAATAAACTTGTTTGCTTTTCTCTTAGTAATCTGTTTTGGTTACAGGGACCCAACCAAGAATTTAGAAATATTAGTGGAGTGAACTTGACAGGGAAGTAGAGGAAGATGAAATCAGAAGGAGCCATGGGCAAGATTTGCTTGAGAGATGAAAACAAAGAAAGAAAGAAACAAACAAAAACCAACACTCCAATTCTGTCTTCACAGATGACTCTATCTCTTCCTGGCTTCCCAGTTCTTTTACTAGGGGTGATACATTTGAAACCTACGTCCTTCTCTCTTCCCTTCCTCCTTATAATCTTCCCCAATCTCCAGTTTGGATTATCATCACTTATCCTAGGGATTCCTGCAAGTACCTCAAGTGGTCCCTGTCTGAGTTGGGAAGATTTCTGAGAGCAAACTCTTCTCTTCCCAGGACATGGGACTGATGGTCTCACACAGCAGCCACTAACCTCATGGGACTACTGAGGACTGAAGGATGATTAATCTCAGTGATGTGCTGGAAGTGTAAAACACCTGATGTTAAAGACTTTATGTAAAAAAAAAATGTGATCTAGTGCAATAAGATCCAATGGAGAATTGAATGGGAAAGGAATGAATATTTATTAAACATCTTCTAAGGTCCAGAGTTAAGCTAAATCCTTGAAGAAAATTTATCTCATTTAAGTCTCAATTAATTCACTAAAGTTTATGCATTGTTTTGTTTCTGTAGATACTGAAACTGAGATTCAGTGAATAGCACAGTGCTTCAGTTACCAAATAGGAAGAGATGGGTTCAAATTCAGGTCTATTTCAAACTGTGAGATCAGCAAATGCTTCATGAAGAAGCTGAATTTTCTGACTTCTTTTTCCTTTTGTGCTGGTAGTTTTGAACCATTTTGGGGTCACCAAATCCTTCTGAGTAAAAAAGGAAAAAAAAAAGGCTATATCCTTTCTCACAATGGCACATCGATGCATATCCCTTCCATTTCACAGGGTTCACAGATCCTCTTTAGAGAAGCAACACCACCAAAGAACCCTACAAACCTTGAATTCCTGTAATTCCAGTCTCCTGTCGTTAATCTCTTTCTCCAGCTGAGCCTTTTCTACTTGCATGGCACCTGCAGTTCGTCCATGCTGACCGACTAGCTGTGTCATATTTTCGATCTGTTGCCGCAAAATCTCAATCACCTTGTCTTTCTCTGCCATCTGTAATTTAAGGGCCTCACATTCTGTCTGCACATTTCTGAGATGATCCCCTTCATTTTTCAAGTGCTGCAACTCCTGCAATTTCAAGTCTACCCGGGAGCGGAGCTTAGTAATCTCTGCGTTGGTGGCTTCAATGGCTCTCTCTTTTTCTTGGAGGGACACTGTCAGGTCTGAAACAGTCCTTTCTGAGCTCTCCAGTGTCATTTTCTTGGCTGTCAACTCTTCTACTACCTTACGAAGCATCTCTTTGGTGGACTCAAGCTGAGCAGTCAAGGAGGATACTTTTTCTAGACTTTCATTCTTCCCCTGAATTGCTGCCATCTGATTTTTAAAAGAAAAGAGAATTTCATGGATTTGAAGACATACAGGCAAACTCAAGAGAGATAACAAGTTGGTAAAAAAAAAAAAAAAAAGGATTTGAATAGTATCTGCTTAGACTAACTTAAACTGTTGTTATAACTCCATATCAGCAGCATGTGTGAGACTGACTTGCATCAATCAGACCAAGGTGGAAAGGCCTTAAAACAATACTCCTTTTTCAGAACAGTTTTCTAGGGTGGTGATTTTAGGGAGTTTCCTTTTAGGATGTTTTCTGGGTCAACAAAATTTAGAAAAACACTGTCAATAGGAGACGAGTACTAAGTGTGAATGTAACTGCCCTTAAATCCTTTCTCTTTCTTCATACTCCTTTCCCTCCAGCTTGCCCCTTAACTGTACCTGTGAGGGAAAAGTGGAAAATGTTTTTTATCTAACCTACATTCATATTTTCTGGTTCTCACTTGGAAAGATAAGATTCTAACTTCCAATCATCCCTTTCGTCTTTCTTCTTGCCCAACCTGAACCAGAGGATTAGGAAAAATGGCTTTGCAAGAACCCATGCCAAGACTGGTCCCTTTGGTTGACATTCTCATTTTTGGAAGCTTACTAGTTTGTGGGATACTTTTTATACTCTTTGGCAGAAACCGTCTTTACCTCCACATTCTTCCAGTACAGAAGGTACATGGGCTAACACCATACTGCAGATGTGACTACTGCTGGTGCACTGAGATGGAGAGCTGTCATGCTGGGCATATCAGCATTAGCTTATGGGAAGAAGGGAGAGTCTCTTTTAGAGTGAAATCAAAACCTCCAATTGGAGACCTCCAATCCTGCTGCTCCTCAGCTCTCCTTATGGCTTGCTGTTTACTGAAATAAGCAATTATTAGGCTACCAATTTCTAGGTGACAATGAAAAGGCAATCCATTGTAAGCAAGGTTTCCTTGCTTTCAAAGTAAGAAATTGAGATAAAAATTAACATTTTAAATTTATAAAATAGAAATAACAGATTTTGAGAACTTCTTTATAGAACCTCAGTTCTACTTTAGAGGTGGTTTAGGCCTACACATATATTTCCCCATATATCAGGGGAAAAGCCATCCCTCACAGAGAAGCCAAGCCCTCCCTGGTCCTTCTGACCTGCCGTTCCATTTGGCCCTGACACTCGTTCTTCATGGCCTTGAGTAGGGCTTCCAGGCGCTGCACCTCCATGTTCCTGTCATCCAGCTCACGCCGCAGGTGGTCTATGGTGATGCTGTTACCTGTGTCTCGGTCCCACAGGCGCTTATTCTGCTCCTTCTCCAGACACAGTTCCTTCTCTCTCTTATGCAGATCAGCCTATGAGAAGTGAGGTCATTTGTCACCCCCCCAGTGTTACATAATTAAAACAAAATGCGTATTTTCTTATATCATCTATGAAGTTTTTAACGTGATTTGAGAAGCCTCTATTCTTAGAGTCTGATTTCTTTTAACAGCTTGATTAAGAACAATTACTTCCTAGGAAAAGCAGTTACCACTTTGCTTCCTTGTAATTTCTATCATTACAAATCAATCTCTGAACTAGATCTCAAATAATATATAGTAAAAAGGAAAATGCAGCAGCTTTTTGAATCTAAACAGGCATTCCATCTTAAATTTAAACAGCAATTCTGTATTTAGCTTTTGAATATTTTAACAAAGGCATTTTACTTCACATTGAATGTGCTCCTGTAATAAAGAAATGTCAAAAGCTTGAAGGAATAGCAATAGTAATTTGGTTTGCTGCTTCAGAAATGGTGTAATAGTGTCTAGCATGGGGTGTGAATAGAATTATGTCCAGCTTCAATCACTAAAAATCCACAGCGAATTGTCTGCCCTTAACAAAAACTAGATAGAATAGGAAAAACAAAGACACAGAGATCTTCAAAGATCATCCAAAGAAAATGATAAGATGAGGCACAAATAATTGGGATTGGCTTCTCATTACAGAGATAGAGCTCTGACATTGTAGAGAGAAGTCAGAAAGGGGGTTAAAATGCTTCAAGAAGGGAGTTGAGTTGGACCTTAAAGAATAGTTCAGAGATGCAGAGATTAGGAAAGGACTGGAAAGAGAAGCAAGTGCCTTCTTGAAGTACTGGGGCATTGTCACCTCTACCTGTGAATATGGTCATCAAAGCCCTTGTCACCTCTCAGATAAAAGCGCTAATCCCAGAATAGAATATCTACTTTAGAAAGACTAGATATTATTCTGTATATTAACTTTTGAGTTAATATATATTAATATATATAAGTTAATATCTAAACTTTTGAGCCATAAGTTATGCTTGAGAAAAAAATAGGTAAAATATATAAACTATAATAAATTTTATTTTATATAAAGTATATAGAATAGAATGTTATATATATAGCAAGCATACTAGTTTTGGTAGCTTATGTTGACACTCAAAGTGTCTAGAATAGTCTATTGCGGATGGATGCACAATTATTTGTAAATATGTGATTTATGAAACTAAGTTTGGGAGAAACTTCCCAGAATTGTCTTAATAACATTTTAGAACATATTCTTACCAATAACTTTTGAAGTTGGTCATCCAGATTGCCAGATTCTTGACTCATCTGATCACGTTCCGTGCGAGCTTCAGTGAGCTCTGAGTTGGCCAGGACTAACTGCTTCTCCAGTTCCTCTATCTAAAAAACAGCACAAACAGACTGACTGTGCCAGTGGGTGATAGGAAAGACTCATAGTACTAGGGAAACAGATGACATTACTTTGGGGGAAAAAATGTGATGTGTTTTTGCAAAGTTTTCTAAATTTAAGGTCTCTGTAGAATTTAGCCAGGGAAATTTGCCAAAATGAAATGTCTGGTAATGTTAGATTTGCAAGTTTTCTCACTTTCATATTGCCCAAAATTTATCTTCTGTGAATATATATTCTTTCACTTGGTATCTAAGGAAATGCCATATGGTATAAATAATATTCTGCAATGACTACACAAATGATGTATATTATACTTAGGAAAGCTATTTTATTCAGAATATTAGTTACATAATAAAAGACATTGATATAAAAGAATAAAGGGCAATAACAATAGTTTTAAAGCTTAGCATTATGGTACAGTCCACTATATTTGGAAAAGATCAGTACATTTATATATGTATTAAATATACTTTACACATATATTCCAGTCTTCTTTATCTTCAAGTATAAAATGGAATGAGAGTTCAAACAGTAAGAGATTATTATAGGTGTAAATCTTCACTCAGTCAGGGTATCTGTTTAACCTGTGAGAATGTATATTCTATGACATGTGCTATCAGTCCCATCACTAAGATTCTAAGCCTATTCAACAGGTTTACAAGTTTATGTCAGAAATAAAATTTGAGTGATTTTGATGATGAATATATTCTCAGAGAATATATAAGTAAGACTTTTTCTTGGTGAATTCCTAGCTCATTTTTGCCCAGAATAGGTCTAGATATTCATTACTAATTCAACACATATTTAATAATTATACACAAATCTATATGTGGAGCCTTTGATAAATGATTTATTATACATAGATGCTTATATATATGTAATATATATTGTGCATATATGTAAAATCTACAAATATATTCATTTAAAACTTATGAAAGTACTTATATGGACTATCAATTTCACAATTTCCTACAAATGATAATAACAGCCTTCAGGGATTAAAGTATAAATTTTAGTATTTATACTGAATGTACCTTAAAACTGATTTTGTATCTGTTATATATATATATATAATTATTTTACAAGATTTAAATATACACAAAATACTAGTAACTGATTGAAATATATTCGTAGACTAAAATGCTGTAAAGAAACAGTTTCATCTTTATTCTTCTTTGCAGAATTCATAGAAAAAAGTCCCATCACAATCTAACTTCTGTCAAATAGCTTCCTCAGAAAGATGAATGAATAGTATCAGTGGACATAATATCTTTTTTTTTTTTTTTTTTTTTTT
>PVHY01011020.1:20574-49749 GCA_004024945.1 Uropsilus gracilis | reverse complement strand
AGTGCTGGTGAACCTTTTTACACATAAAAGATTTTACTTGTATTTCAAGAGAGTTCCTCAGGTCTTTTTCCAAATACAGAATGATTGTCAAGCAGCATAAACACTCCAGATTCAGTTCTCAGCTGAAGGATGGTGCACATCCTTTTTCGTCTCAATAGTCAATGAGCGTACAGGTTTGCCAACATTTCACTCTCTTTCAAGGGTTTTGATACAAATTCTGCACTAATAGCAAGTACACAAAAATGTTTCCTCATGTATAAGAAATACTTAACTAATTTAGATCCTCAAAAATATGCAGCATTAGGTCAGTGGTACGTACTAACATATAAAAAAATTAATACACTCCCAATTGTAAGAGGTAAAAATAGAAGAGTAAAGGAATTAAATTGTAGCGGAATAATCAGATGTTCTTCAAACACATGTCCTCTTCTCACACAATGGGACTGATCACCTGCTCTCCGCTGTAGCTGTGCGCACATGGACTTCTACTCACCTGACTGGGCACAGAAAGGAAGTATGCTAATAGAAGCTCCCACCACGTCATCCTGTTTTCTTCTTCCCCATCCTTTGGATGCATGCAGATGACTCCATGGGCACAGAGGAGGACCAACTCACCAAATGAAGAGCCCAGTTCCTAAGTGACCCCATGGAATGCCACCAAACCGAAAGACAACTAAATGAAAGAGGGATGGATTTTATAGGATGAAGCATCTGGAATTCCAGGTTTCAGGTGTTATAGCAGCAGGTTTCACTTACTGTGACCACTGCAAATCATTTCTTGAATAATAACTATAACCTAGACACCTTGTAAAATGTTTTGTCTTATTTTAATCACATACCCATTCTATGCCATTCTTTAAGAAAGTGATTTTAAAGAAAGTAAATTAAAGAATTTAAGTGAAAAATCTGCTAAACTGAGATTATTGCTTTGCATCAAGATAATTCTCAGCAGTAACTGTCATCTGAAACCTTTTGAAGACCTGATGAACCCTAAAACTCTACTTGTCTGTAAACAACAACTCCAGTTTTGAAACAGGGCTCTAGATGGTATTGCCATCTAGATGGTATTGCCATCGAAGGGCAGTGCCCAGAGAAGACAAATCACTGTGGGTCTTTACTCATACTCCCAATTGCAAGACCACTCAGATCAGGGAATAACAATGGGATATTTCACAAATGGGAAAGACTTTCTAAGGTCACAAGTGGCCAGCTTTCTCACCCTAGACAGTGTTCACTGTTCCATACAAATGGCTGCTCATCCAAGATGGTGCCTTCCCACTGATGAGGGCCTGGAATGTGTTGTAGCTGGCAAGCAGTGGGCCTGGTTCCAACTTACTGCCACTGAAGGTGCTCACAGATGAGACTACTGAGACAGTGCCACAGAAGCTTGCAGTCACAGTCTGAAGGTTAGGGTGAACAGCGCTGCATGCTGGATCAATAACCAGTAACCTCTTCAAGAGACCAGGGTGAGGTCCTGGGGTGCTCCTTTTCAGTAGTGGCAGGACTGAAGATAGGTGCATCTGCCCAGTTAATTACAAAATTCTTTAGTTTCTCTCTTCAGAGATCAGCTGCTGAAGCTTCTTCTTTCTTTAGAAGCTAGAAACAGTCCAAGGAGTCTCTGAATCTGGGGAGAGTTCAGGATCAGGACTCCTGATTGCTTTATGTCCTCTTTTAGGATCCCCACCCTAATTGATCCCTCCTAATTGGACCCTTTAACCTGGCAGGTACCCGAAGGCAGAAGCTTTTGGCCCTGGCAGGGAAAACCACCATATTTTCCCAGCAGGTGCCATGCTTTGGGCTGCACTGGGGAAAATGCTGGATTAAAAAATGTGTAGCTGAAAAATCATTTTAATAAAATTTTGATGCTTTGGTTTAATCTCACTGGGTTATATTTATGTTTACATTGATGTTCAAGTTTCTTGCATTAAATACAGTTAGAGGTTAGTATATAGATGTATATTTGTGATATTTTTTAAAAAATCATGTGAGAATGCCAAAGAAAATAAAACATAATATGGGGAATTGTTATTTTATTTTGGAAGACACTAGTATCTTCATCTAGACTTTGATAATATTAAATTGAATAATATTAAAATATTCACAATAGTTACCATTATTGTGCTAACAAGATTATTAATTTTTGGAAGCTTAAAAATTACTTTTTTTCAAAAGTTATCCTTAAAAGAAGCATCTCAAAACATTAACTATTGGTGATTATAGTGCAAGCACCCTGTTCGTGACATCTGTTGTAGTGCAGGCATCAGCTCACCAATCAGTACAAGCTTTCTATTGGTTCTAGAAGTTACACAGACACATCAGGGCCAGGATCAGGGAAGGCTAGGAAGTCTGAGAGACAGGTGAACCCCCCACCCCTCCAGGAATCTTCATGCTGCTTCTTTAGGCTAGCTAGTTCTCTTTCTCTCTCTCTCTCCCTCTCTCTCTCTCTCTTCACATTCTCCCTTTGCTGTGATCTCTCTCATCCTCTCTCACTCTGGGGTGATGCCACCCCTGTATCCTTTTCTCCCAGGCTCAGGTTTACCCACTTATACATGTGCACACCCACTGAGTCAGGGGCAATATCACAGGTACTGGTCATTGAGGTCAATGGAGAAAAAAGTCTGACTAACTCATTTGTCCTGCAGTGATTTACCTGAGAAAAAAGTCAAATTAAAAAGATTTTAAAATTATACTCATAGTCAAAACACCAAAATTTGAAGAAAAATGTATTTACTATGTTGTAAAATATTAAGTTAATTGCTAATTAATTAAATGAGTTGATATTAATAATGACACTAAATTAATAAATGTTTCAATGTTTTTTTAATCCCACTAGCAAACTGAATTAATTTTATTTACTAAATAAACTATTATAAATAAGTAAATTTACCATCACATATGAATATTCACTCAAAGTGGATTAAAGACTTGGACATAAAAACTGAAGCCACAAACTACTTGAATGAAAAATACAGGGAACATACTACAAGACTTCTACTACAAAGATGTATTTGGGAATACAACTCCTGCAACAAGAAAGATGAAAGCAAAAGTAAATGGGTGGCACTATATAAAATTAAAAGCTTTTTACCACAAACCATCACAAAACAAAAAAGCAACCTACAGAATAGGAAAAGAAATATTTGCATACTATACATCTGACAAGGGATTAATCTCCAGAATTTACAGAATCCTTACATAATCCAACAGCAAAGAAACAAATACCCAATTAAAAAATGGGCAAAGAACCTCAGTTGATTCCTCAAAGTGGACATTCAGGTGGTCTATAGAATGGTGGAAAAATGTTCAACATCCCAAACTGAGACTGCAAACTAGAGAGAAAAACATATTGTTTTTTCAGAACACCAAATTGTGGTTCATTTATCCTAAGTTATATATATCTCATTACTGAAAGTCCCTTTGCTCTCTCTGAGTGGGAGAGAACACTATCCTCTGATTAAAAGGTACATTTTACTTTATTTTTTTTAAGTTCATGACTTTTTTTTCTTTTTAAAAATTTTTGTGGGAAGAAAGCAAGTTACATAGATAGGTTACATATTACAATACCATAATTATGAAATTATAACCATGCAAAATAATATACTATTTACTGATGTGTGATTTAAGAGTTTCAAATACCACTGGCATGGCAAACATCAAATCCAGTGTACTAATTATTATTTCTGGGAATGTATAATGGGGAATAGGATAGAAGAGATATCCACAGAGAATGTCAACTATCTCTGTGATGGTTGTTCTTTTTTTTTTTTTAATTTAAATTTTTAAAAAAATTTGCATATATGTTTATTTATATTTATATTACATTATTGCATTATTGTGTACCCTGGGGCTTTCCCACTTTGCTAACACCTGTTAACCATCCTGATCTTTTGTGCCCTTCATCTCCTTCCCTCTCCTCCTCTTTCACTCCATTGCTTGGTCCCCTTGTTTATTTTTATTTTTTCTTATTTGTTTGTTTTTCCCTATATCCATCATATAAGTGAGACCATCCTGTATTTCTCTTTTTCTCTTTTGACTTATTTCTGCTAATATGAGTCTTTCTAGTTCCATCCATGTTGCTGTGAATGACAAGTGTTTGTCCTCCTTGATTGATGCGTAGTATTCCATCGTGTATATGTACCACATTTTTTTTAGCCAATCATCTGTTTTGGGGCATTTAGTTTGTTTCCAAATATTGGCAATGTAAACAAAGCTGCAATAAACATGCATGTCCTTTTGAATTAGTGTTTTCATGTCCTCTGGGTAGATTCCCAGTAGTGGGATTGCTGGGTGGAATGGTAATTCCACTTTCACTTGTTTGAGGGTCCTCCACACAGTCTTCCATAGTGGCTGAACCAGTTTGCACTCCCACCAGCAGTGTAAGAGAGTTCCTTTTTCTCCACATCCGCACCAACATTTGTTGTTGTGTGTTTTATTTATGTGGGCCATTCTTACTGGTGTAAGATGGTATCTCAGTGTGGTTTTAATTTGCATTTCCCTGATTATTAGTGATATGGAGCATTTTTTCATATGCCTGTTAGCCATTTGCATCTCCTCTTTGGTGAAGTGTCATTTTAGTTCTTCTCCCCATTTTCTGACTGGGTTTTTTGCTTTGTTTTTTTGAGCTGTAGGAGCTCTTTGTGGATCTTTTTTATCACTTGTCTGGAGGGCAAAATTTTTCTCCTAGTCGGTTGGGTTTCTTTTTGTTTTGTTTATTGTCTCTTTTGCTGTACAGAAACTTTTTAGTTTGATATAGTCCCAGCTGTTTATGTTTTTCTTCATTTTTTGCTGGCCATAGTTGTTTCCCAAAATGGATTTCTGAGGTGAAATTCATGAAGGGTTTTGCCCAGGTTTTCTTCTATGTATTTTATGGTTGTAGTTCTCAATTCCAGCTCCTAAAAGGTACATTTTAAAGAAAAATACAGAAACCAAATGGTTTCACTAATATATGGGACACAGGAAAAACAAAAGACCAGTAGGAAAAGTCAAAACAAGCTTACAACTAAACTAAAGTACACAATTTGGGGGTGGGGTGGGGTGGGATGAGTGGGACCTCTCAGGGAGGGGAGGTAGTGGGTGAACCCCAGAGAATACAAAGATGTGAAATATATATACTATTTAAAATTTAAAAATAAAACATTAATTCATAATGCAAAAAATAAACAAATACACAAATAAAAGATACATTTTATAATTCCATCCATCATTTCAGTGCCCACCAAGCATAAAATACTTTCCCGTGGCTTTCACTCTCATGGTCAGTTTTCCCTGGGAAATGGGGGTGAATTTTCCAGGTTCTTCCCTTGGCCCCCTCCTACTCTGCGTCTGCAGCTAAATGGTGCACAGTCCACTCCTTAGCACCTCAGCATCCTTCTCCACACTGAAAATCTCTTCTCCTGACTCTATTATAGTGAGTCCCTAGGTTTCCTTTCATCAGTGTCTGGAGGATAAAGACTAACTGTATAAATAAAAATAAACCCTTCTGCCTTCTCCTGCAGGGCTTCTGTTGATTGCAACTTAATTTCTAGAGGTAAATTGATGGTTTTAATATTAAACTGAAATACTAAACATCAACAAAGAGATCAGGGAATCAAGTGAAAAACAAAATTACCTAGAAGTGAAATCTTTCTAACTCTCCAAAGGAGTTGGTTTGGGTGAGGCATATTTGTTTCTTTCAGGTATTAATATACATAAGATAAATACCTTTAAAAGTACTAAGGAAGCCAGAGTGTAAATACGTTGAGTTAGCAAAGACTCTGAAACCCCAAGCAAAGGTGGGGGAGGTTCTCTTTTTAACCTCCCCCAATCCTGCAGCTCATCTGGATGTCTCCTTAGCCCCAAATCAGACTCAAACCTGGTAACTCCTGTTGGATACATCTTTTCATCTTTATACCTAATAAATCCAGGATGAAATGGCAGTTGCTATAGCATTGTGACTTTTTGCACAACTCAGCCCTGCACCCTCATCCCATTCTGTACCGGCACTGAACAGAGCACTAACTAGTTCCATGTCCCTGGAAGACACCATGTGATAGCAAACAACTGTTGGCATTAGAACTTGGATATGCATCCTAACTCTATCATTCAGTGAATGACCTTGGGCAGATATTTAATGTCCTTAAGTATAATTTTTCTCATCCATGGGATAATAATTTTTCCATACTAGACACTGGGAATCTGCTCACCAAATCTAACTTTTCTCACAGGCCACACATCTAGAACATATATCCGGGTCTCTTTTCCAGTGAGGTATGCTCATGTGACTGAGTTCTATAAAAGAAATGGCCTGCCTGGCCCACAAACATCTTTCCTTCTAACAGTCTCTTACCTGGTTCTGTCCACTCAGTGGAGATTTGGAGACTCATATGCCCATCCTGGGATGAGGCTGTGGTGTAGAGGAAACCTGGGTTCTGAATCACTAAGACATTTAAAGTAGGCAGTGTGAAACCTGGAGATAAAATTCTACTTACTTCAACTTCTGGGACTGAGCGTTATCTGTTACAGTAGCTAGCATTACTCTTCTACACTACTTTGCAAGACTGTGCAAGACCCACTATAGAATATCCTGAAAGAGCACATACTCAAGAATGATAACTAGTTCAGGTTTCCATAAATGGAAGCTCAGAGCAAGTTATCTGTGATGTAATGTTAATGTGTGGATGTATGTTTGTAATTATGTGTTACCAAGCTGCCATTCTTTTGTTTATTCATATGCCACTATTGGTAGATTTATCATTTGCCATAATGATAAATTTATCATTTATTTTACAGATAAATAAGTAAATTGAAGTTTAGAGAAGTTCAGTAATCTGTCCAAGATTATAAGAAGGTATTATTCACAAGTAGTAGTCACTGACAGAGCTGAGCCCTTCAGCCAGCTCTTGGGCTCTGTATTAAAAAATACTTAGACAAGAAGAAACTATTAGAGCACACAAAAGCTACTCATTTAGTTGATGCAGGAGAGATTTCTTTGCTGAGTCAGGGTGACTCTCCCAGCATCACCCTTCAGACTGTTCCTGTAATGACAACAATGAAGATAAATAACACATGCTGATCAAGTACATATCAAGCACTACTCTAAATCCTTTACAAGAATCATTTCATTTAGTACACAGACTAAATGATAGCTTCTCCTATTGGGCTTGCATTAATTGTGAGGAAACTGAGGTACAAAATAGTGAGGTAATGTGCAAGGATCATCCAAGTAGTAAGAGGCAGAGATGGAATGCCAGTACAGGTGGCTGGCTACTTGGCCGTGCACATTGCTGTCACACTCAGTAACACTCATGGGCCATACAATAACCGGTTTGACTCACAAGTTACCTTGAAATCTAGACTCACCCAATTTCAACAAATATTAGCTAGACAAACGGGCCTGGCTGTGCATGTACATGTGGATAAAGTGAAAAGGCTTTGTGATGGAAAATCAGGAAGAAGTCACCCTACTATAGATATGACCCCTCCCCCCATGATCATACCAGACTACTTATTGAATCTTGAACATTCTCTGTATTTCCAGCTCTCCAACTTTTGTGATATTTTCTCTTTCTGGGATGCTCTTCCATTACTGTCAAAGAAATTCTATAGATCCTTCAAGGACCAATTCAAGAACCATTTCTTACCTTAAATCTTCTGGACACAAGCAACCTCCTCCTTTTCCATTCTTCCATATAAATTTATTTATATATTATTTTCTAGACTTGTAAGTTATTTCTTTTTATATAACTTATTTCCAAATTTAGCAATTTATACAAATACTTTTTAGACAATTTTTGAAATAATACCCAATGTACCTGCTATTACCTTAAGAAGAAATGCATTGATGCCAATACCAGCGAATGCCAATGAAGCCCTTCTGGTTTCAGTCTTCCTGGGGTCTCTCTTTATCCTCTCAGAAATCACTGCTTTCCTAAATTTGGTATATGTTCTCACCATAATGTTTACCTTATATCAATGTTGCCTTGCTATAAAAGGGCTCTTGCTTGTTTTACTCAACATCATGATTTTAAGATTCTTCTAAATTTTTCCAAGTGATTTATTCATTTTTACTAAAACTGCTTAGATATTTGTACAGTAAGACTTATACAAGTGTACAAAATTAATAGAAATTATATTTGAGCAGACAATGGGTTTGGTACATAAGGGCTGACAGGGAGGCACTTGGAACAGGAATCAACAAAAGAGCTCTGAGCTCCAGCAAAACGATGACACAAAAGAAGCTGCGAATGCATTTGAATGTGTGTCCTCTCTAAGATATGATATGTCCATGTCATAACGCTTGGGACATTTGAATGTGACTTTTCGCAACCATCACAGTCTGGGTAGGTTCATCTTTGGTTCTAGCACCTAAAGAAGAATGTTGGAACCCTTGTCATTATCTTCGCAGGATTTTAAGTCATGAACAGGGAAAAACAGCCCACAAATAATAGAGCCACTTGATTCTCTCCTTGAGTTCCCCCTTGAGCTATCTCTATCTCTCAGCAGGCAGTATAGGCAAGCACCAGGAGGCAAGCCAGCAACTGAGCCAGCAGCATTCCCCTTTCCTAGGGTGACTCCACCCTTTTATACACTATTTCTAGACCCAGAGATGCCCACCAATGCATGCACACTCCCATTGGGCCATTCAGTCATGGGGAGGGTGAAGTACTGCAGGTGCTGATTATAGAGGCTAATGCAGAAAAGCCCAACCAACTCATTTACTCTCCAGAAGAATTTGCCACTAAACCCTGCAGAGAAAGCATGGTCCTGCTGGTGTTGTGATTTTTGACCTTTAGTCTTCAGAATTATGAAAGAGCAAATCTGCTGTTTGAAGTTCCTAAATTTGGGCAAATTTATTACAGAAGCTATAAAAATTAGTACAGTGTAATTACATCAGAATAAAGAAGGCAAGTTGACTTTACTGAAATGACCAGGCTCGGTCCTAGACATGATGTCAGGAGATGAATGACTGTGTGCATGTCTCCTGGCCTTTCCTCAGCAGCTGCGAGACGCTGGCAAGTTCAGCGAGGTTCCTACCCACTCCAGATTTCTCAGAGTCTCTTCCATTGCTTTGTCCTGGCTAGACAGACACCTGGGAGGCCTCAGTGGCACCGTGCAATGAACTGAAGTGAACATAAGCCAGTAGGTGGAATTTTCCCTCTAGTGACTGACACTGGGTCTTGAAATCAAACTTATTAGAAGGGAAACTTGGGTACAGTGACTTTATAAGACTCCTTTTCATAGGAAACCAGGCTAAAAATAACACAGCATTACCAGCAGAGAGGACCAGTCCTCACAGTGTAGAAGCTATAAATTATAGTCT
Organism: Uropsilus gracilis; assembly: GCA_004024945.1. Lineage (NCBI taxonomy): Eukaryota > Metazoa > Chordata > Mammalia > Eulipotyphla > Talpidae > Uropsilus > Uropsilus gracilis. The sequence continues at coordinate 40,451 of PVHY01011020.1, read as the reverse complement.
GGCTTTCTCTTTGTATTTATGGACAGTGTCAGTGCTGCTGGACACTGCTGTGGGGCAAAGGAGTGAGATGATGTCTGAAATTGCCGTCTGTCCATCAGCAGGGACTGGCATGGCAAAAAAAAAAAAAGGCTTTTAGCTTAGACAGCCTGTATTCCTAAGGATGAGTGGTTCTCTCCATCCACCCTTCCCCCACTTTAACCACTGTCTGCTAGTGTGATCTGTGGTCAGCCTTTTGCCTAAGCTGTTGATTCCTCCATTGGGATGCAATTTATTGTCACTGATACATCAAAAAAAAAAAAAGATTTTGATTCAGTTTGGGGTGGAAATAGCTATCGTTAGTTAATCTTGAAACAATTTCTAAAAACCTGTTTCTGCAGAGTTTCACATTGACTTTGAAGGATCTTTAAATATCCTATTTGAGAAAATAGGTTTGAAACCTACCACAAAAACTTCTAAGTGCTAAAACCAAAAACAAAACCTAGAAGTATAATGTACTGATCACTTTTTTTGGTTTATTTTATTTTATATCATTGTCTACCCTGGCGTTCTCCCACCACCCTATCACTCATGAATCATCATCTTAATCTTTTGTGCCCATCTCACCCTCCACCTTTTCCCCCTTCCCCTCTCTTGCTCTTTGCTTCAGTTCTTCTGACAGTCTTAAATTTTTCTTGTCCATTTATTTGTTTGCTTTCCCTATACCCCTCAGTAAGTAAGACCATCCAACATTTCTTTCCCTTTCATTTTGAAGTTCTTATTTGCTTCCTTGTTTTGTTCTTCCTGTTTATTTTTCTGATCATTTTGATCTTAAGGTTTCTTGTAAGATTTCTTGGAGTGGGAGTTTAGTGGTAGGGAATTAATATAGACTTTGCTTGTCTAAGAAGATTCTAATATTTCCTTCATATAAAAAGATCTTCATGGAATAGAGTATTCTTGGCTGGCATTTTTTTGTCTTGGAGTAGTTTTAAAATGTGGCTCCAGTCTCTCCTTGAGTGTCTCTTTAGAGAAATCTGAAGTCAGCCTAATAGGTTTCTTTTCTTATGTCATCTGTTTCCTTTCTCTAATCAGTTTTATTTTTCTTTCCTTATCTTGTACTCTTGGAAGTTTTACAATTGTGTGTCTAGCTGTGGTTTTTTTTTCATTAACATAGGTTGGTGTCTTTCTGGCTCCCTGTATGTCTATCTTCATTTCCTTCTTCAGGTTTAGAAGTTCTCTATTATTTCCTTAAACAACTTTTCAGTTCCCATGTCGCTCTTATCCTTCTATGATTCCAGTTACTCTTATATTTCCATTCTTTAAGGAATCTGATATATCTCTGAGTTTTTCTTCTATTTTCTCTGGTTGTATTTCTCTCTTCTTTTTTTTTTCTTCCCTGTTTCAGTATCTTCGAGGATACTGACTCATTCTTTCATTTCATCTAATCTGTTTTCATGACTTTTTCCAGCATTTTTGAGCTCCTCTTATATTCTATCTACATCTCTTTCATTTTCTTTTTTAGGTATTCGATTTCATTCTTCGGCTCATTAGTTATGTTACTCTTATTTATGCTTTCTTTTTTATATTTTTCTGCTTTTTCTCTTAGCCCCGAGTGCTTCTGTCATGCTAGATAATGATTTCTCTTAATTTTTTGGAATGTTTTTGTAATGTTGAGTTTGAATTCTTTGTCTAACAGATTTTGCATTTCTTCTATGTCATCCTTGTTGGATTTTGGAGGTGTTCTTTCCTTTGGTGAAGTATTGTTTCCAGGAGCACTTGCCTGAGTATCTTCATTTTTCCTCCTTCCTGTGGTTTGCTTTCAGGCTTACTCTATGTATTGAGCAACTACGATTCTTATATTGACTGGCATGGTAATTCAATTCTTTTACCCAGATGTGATTATTTCTGCCTTGCATCTATGCTGCTGTGGTGGTGATTAACTTCCTTGCTTCTGGTTGGTTTTGGTGACAGACCTGTTCCTTTGCAGTCAGAGGAGATAGTGAGCAGTGTGGCTTTTTTCCCCTCTTTGAGTTGTTGTTCTGTTTCCTGCTTTTCTTTGTTTCCTTGGAGTGTCTGGTTGGTGGCGAAACTGGGGCTTGTTATTTATGCCCTTGTGGCAGGGGTGTGTTTTTGCTCTGTACTTTGGTTGCCTTTCATTCCCTTGACAGCACATCAGCAGGCTTGGTGTGGTGATCGCTGGCTCCTCTCTTTCACCTAAGTCCCTGCTTTGATTGGCCTCACTGATCCAGAGGGATTCCTAGGATCCTACTGCTGCTAGGATGCTGCAGGAAGAGCCAGCAGGCTTGGTGGGGCAGTCACTGCCTGATTACATTCTAAAAAGAGGTTTTTTGCATTTGATGAGATTTAAGGTCTGGCAAGATAGTGGTGAGTGAAGATACCCATCTTACAACCAAATCACACCTGAACAAAGACAACAACCCCCTGAATAAATGAATGGATGGCTATGGTATTACAGTATTATCAAGAGCAATGTCATGTAGGAAGTGTAGGAAAAGCTAATTAAAATTCAGTGCAACCTATGAGAGGGAGGGGCAACTGCTGTATGAACCTCCCTGACATTGTTAATTCAAGGGCACAGGACCACAATGGGGCTTCAAAACCCAGAAGAGGGTACACAGAGTCGGTGTGTAGGGCAGATATGTACCACTTGAGATATATAGGAGTAAAGTGCTGATTGTCAGCTCCAGCCTGTGATTTCCACAAGGTAAGCAAGTGCTAGAACTGATAAAGAGCTAGATGGGATCACCAGCGTCTTCCTACAGACTGGGCTAATACTTGCAGCCCCTGATATGCAAAATATTTGCCTTACCTCAAACCAGTAACAAAGCTGATAATTACTTGTGCTAACCCAGAATTTGAAGCACCTGAATCTCAACAACAGGCGCAAACACCCTAGGGTAAGATTCCTTAATCAGAGTCAAAGAAAAGCATTAAAAAGTCTAAAAAGGGGAAAGTTTCACATAGTTTAGCTTCATCACATGTGCCACTGAAATCCATATCTTTTTCATCAAAGCTCTTACTCATTTGGATGTTCTTGGGAGATCTGGCAGTCAAATACTTCAAAGGAGGATCCTGAAAAGGTAAAGGCTTGAGTCTCATTGTATCTTGAGAAGTCTGGAGTTCGATGTTAATACTGTAATCTCAAGTGCCTGTCAGTAATATAGAAGTATAGAAGCAGCTTGTCAGTCCCTTTGGGACTTTTTTTTTTTTAGAGACTAGGTCTCACTATGTTGCCCAGGGTAGTCCCGAACCCGCGGACTCAAGTGATCCCTGACCTCAGCCTCCCAGGTAGCTGAGAGGCTCCCTTTGTGATGAAGATCATCTTTGAAGTATAGTTAAACTCAACCTTTCTGTTCACTATGTACCACTAGGCTAAGCCATTTGGACCATCTCAGCATTCACAAACACTATGCAAAAGTACTATTATTACCAACTTCCATTTTACCATGGAGGAGATGGGAAAACAAGGATGGTGGGATCCACTGCTAATAGAAGTCAGAATTTGAAGTCAGCTGTCTGATCCCAAGCCCACGCTCTCAATCTCAATGATTACAGAACACTGAGATATGCTACCAAAACAGTATGTTTTTTTAAAAATATATCCTATTACTTTAAAAATATACCCACTTACTCTCCCAAGACTTCCCAAAAAGAAATGAAAATGTTGTACCAATGTTACTTTATTTTTTGTTGAGCTTGAAGATTCCAGACACAATTGAACAAGACATTTATCTTCACATATTTGTTCACAGAAAGAAATTAGACATTTGCTCTAAGTAATTGCTTGGTTGCCTCATCTGATCCCGCTTCCCTGTGCCATTGAATTCTGGAAAAAAAAATGTATAATTCATATCAAAACATTCAGAATGAAAAAAGAGACCCATGGGCATGTTGTTATATAACATTTTAAAAGTATGCCTCAAATTGACCTGTGAAATGCCCATCATCAGTACTTGTTTGTTTTTGCTGTATCTACCTAGGACACTAGCATGGGTGAGTGCTGTGCCTTAGGGAAAATCTTCCCTAGTTTCAGCTAGTGGTTCTGTATCCCAGAACCTGGAGAGCAGGCTCAGGCACCCTGGCTGGCGGGACCCTGCTGGATGCCAGGGCTCCAGCGTTGGGCTCCAGGAGGAAGACTGCAACATAGTCTTGGTTCACTTTATCACAAGAGATAGAGGCCCAGAGCTGCCCTTGTTCATGGACTTCCAGTTCCATACAGGTGAAGAAGGCCAAGGAGTATGCTCGGATATGAACTCTGGGTCTCAGTACCACTGAAAGGCAGGAATAACCTGGTCTGTCTAGATTAAAAAAATATTCCCAGGGGACTGCCTCGGAAGGCGGGTGTAGGGTGCAGCACGGCCATGATGGCAGGGCTGCTGCACCCACATGCACCGGCTCCATCCGTCTTTGGAGGGTAGAAGTGGGGTTCGGTCCAGAGGGGCCATCCACGCATACGGCCCCGCGTGGGCCACTTTCATCCCACGCCTGTGGCGGCCTGGACATTAGCCATCAACAAGCCCAACTGGCAACTGGCTTTCGTCCCCCCAGTGGTGGGGAAGGGGCGTGGCCTGGGGCTACTTCCGGATGCCCGGGCTGGCCAGCGAGCAGGCACAGCATACCTGAGGTCTGCCAAAAAAGCAGAGTGCAGTGTGGGGGAAGGGGTGGGGAGAGGGGAGGGAGTTGGTGGGTGGTTCGCCACAGTCCCCTCTCATTTAGCCTCCACTCCAAGCAGCCCACACCAGCAATAAGTACATCGTACATCGAGACAAACTTTGACCATAGAAACAGAAGAGGCAAGGAACAGCAGGAAAGACTTTAAAAACAAGTGCCTCTAAGGCAGGACTCAAAAAGAGCAAGGCAAGTTCACAGAGCAATGAACTGTGAGAACAAACATGAAAGAGCTATGCCTACCACTCACTGGGGAGCTGTGACCAAAAACCTGGCACAGAGATGCTGTCAATAAAGAACAGCACACTCCCTTTGCCAGAGTGAGGACGCCTACAGAATGGCAGCGGCCCCACAGCAAAGCTCCTAAAAAGGAAATTAGGAGACCTACCATCAGCTGATGGCTGTCCCCATGGAGGAGCAGCTCTACCAAAACATAAGACTGGGAGTCAGGTCCCAAAGACCTGAAACATGATGGGGTGGAGCACAAAATGAGGCAGAAAACAACAGAAAGAACAGCTGCCAAGAAACAAGAAGCATGGATACAAGCCAAAGGTGCTTGGAATGCCCAATGAAGATTACCAAAAAAAAAAAAAAAAAAAAAAAAAAAAAAAAAAAAAAAAAAAAAAAAAAAAAAAAAAAAAAAAAAAAAAAAAAAAAAAAAAAAAAAAAAAAAAAAAAAAAAAAAAAAAAAAAAAAAAAAAAAAAAAAAAAAAAAAAAAAAAAAAAAAAAAAAAAAAAAAAAAAAAAAAAGACTAAAGGGCTAAACATGGACAAACAGCAAAAAGAAAGGAGGCAAAGAGACCAGAGGGGGTGTGGTGGGGTGGGGTCATCCCATGGGGATCAACAATTATGCAATCATGTATTGTACAAAATCCAAAAATAAAAAAATATTAATTATAAACAGGAAAAAAAAATTTCCACTATCAAGGACCTTCCACTCCCAAGCTCTCCAGCTAGTTTTCCCTCATCAGAGGGAAAACTCCTCCTGAGAGTGAGTGTTCTCAGGAGGTCCCACTGGGCTGTGTGCACCTTTTGTACCTTACAGCCACTGCTTGGGACAACACATCTGGGAAGAGCCAGCCTGAAAGAGAAGGTGGTGTGTTTTTTTTCCCCTCAGGACGGCCTACTTCTGCCAGACCACCATAGTGGTTTCTGTGGAGGTAAGAGTAGGAAGGGGTAAAAGTGTCCTAAGGAGTCCACTGGGTTGCCTTTCTTTGAATCGTCACCCTTCTGGATGCCTGTCTCTGCCCTCTAGTCTGACATATATATCTTTTGGAGGAGAATGGCAGTAAGGCTGACCTTGATGCTCCTACTAGGTGTTATCTTCAATGTTTTTTCCATTCCTTGTCTGAAAAAAAAAATAAAGAAAATTGCAGATTTGATTTCATACCCTTTTACTCCTGAGCCCTATGGTCTTATTCTCCCTGACTGGGGATCAGCAGCCTCCTTGAGATCACCTAGTAAACCCTGGCTTGGTGCCAACTTGCAGGTTCTTGTGGCAGTGACCCAGCATCCTGACACCACCCCCCACCCATTCCTTTAACCTCTGTTGATGTGCCCGGGCGATTCTCAAGACATTTATCACAGGACTTCTTACCCTAAAGACATCATAGAGTTGTACTATTTCTCAAAGTACTTTCCAGAGAACAACTACTTATAGGTCATGAGGTTAAAAAAGTACATGTGTGGTGCCAAGTATTTCATTGATCAAATAAGTCTGGGAAATATATGATTAAACCACTACGCAGGTTGTTCCCTGTGGAACATATTGGTGTACACTATAAACCTTCAGAAATGTTGGACTTGATGTTTCTAATCATATTTGATCTTTGCCAAGTTCCCCTCAGCATCAGTGACCCACAGAATGAAGTTTGAAGAACATGGTCTCATCTAATTTCACTTTTCTGATGTAAGCACTGATGGCCAGGGGGATGAAGCATAACTAGTAAATGAAGGATCACAAAGTTAAAGATCACTCTCTGACTGTCTGTTGCAAGAAGCTCCAAATCCCCCAGGAAGGGGAAGTTGGCCCCTGGAGCACTTTTGCTGATATGTTTTGGGGTCTGGTATCTTGGACCCTCATGTTCAAGAACAAGGATTTCATATGCATTGGTCCCTTTGTCTGTCTATCAGGAGAACCTCTGTCTCTCACCTTCATGCACCCAGAGCCCCAGCGCTCACAGTCTTTAGCCTGTGGGAACTTTTTCTTTATAAACTAGATTTTCAGGAGACTACTCTGAGAGTCACCCCCTGAATAATGTGTGAGAGGGGTTCCACAATTATTCATCATTTTGCTGTGGGGCTTTGCTATGCCCATCCTAATGGAACTTCTTGATTGGAGTGGCAGGAGGGACTCAGGGATAAAAACAGAAGAGGAAATGTGTTATACCCTGAGAAGGAACTGGCAGTTGCAATGTGGCAGCACAACCCTGTCACATAAAATCACAAACCATTACGCAACCACGTTGTGGCAAAAGTCTTCCAAAGGTGTTCTTGTAAGCAGTTTTCCAAGTGTAGTCCTAAGATCAAAAGCATTGACCAAACCCAGAAACTTGTTAAAAATGCAAATTCTCAAACCCCATCTGTCTTTCTGGAGTTGAAGACCAACCATGTGAATTTTAACAAGGCCTACAGATATGGATGCTGACTGATATATGAAAAGCCAGTTGCAGTGCTCTCCCCAAGTTTGTACAACTGGTCTATGAGCCTCTGTGCCAGCAAAAGTAAACTCTCAGGAGGAGAATGCCCATGGTGATTCATTTTGTAAGGTTAGAGATGAAAGTTAATAGCTACTGGCATCCTTTCTGCCTCAGAACAAGCCCAACCACTCCCAATTTTTTTGGTTTTTATTTTTATTTTTTATATACACTGCAACTTTATTTAAATTGAGAAAATAATGAAAAATCCATTCTGAAGTAGTTGACATTTTGGAGACATTTTCATTTTATTTTATTACTCTTTCTTTAAAAATTCTTCAAAAGAGTGCTTTTTAAAAAATTAATGTTTTCAGTTATTTTTGAGGTAACATCAATTTACAGCACTGAACAGGATTCAGAGATAATAGGTTCACACCTCAGATATGCATCACCACACCCCACCTACCCCAGAACACACTGATTTATTCCTTTTTTTCAAAGAATTGGACCCCCTTCATACTTTGTTCCTACTCTTTTTTGAGGCTCAATCCTGCAGTCATTTTTTATTTTTTAAAAATAATTTATATATAAATTTCACATCTCTGTGATCTCTGGGGCTCACCCCCCCTCACTCCCAAAATAATTGAACATCCTGAGAGATTTTCAGGATCCTATTGCAAGAATAATTGCTTCCTGAAATGGCTAGAGGGACTGTAGGGTGTCCTAGTTGCCAGTCCTTCCCTGTCCTTCTCCTGTGGGTCTTTCTTTGGAGTTTGTGTTTTTCCACTGTATCACATACCTTCTCAAAAAAGTCCACTGGAGCAGTCCTTGAATCCTGCAAGGGAATGAGGTACAGTTTAATTTAATGGGCATACATCCCTGAGGCATGCTGCTGTTCTGCTGTGCTCCTTGTTCCATTCTGAGGTAGCCAAAGTCAGGTGCAAGAGAACAGCGAACCAAATAGTAAGTTATACTTTCTTGTTCAGAAAGTCAAACGTATTTTCTTGATTGAATCACCATTTTGTGCCCAGGGCAATTTAAATTTGCTTGCACTGCCCAAAAGCTTCATTTTGAAAATTGACCACATGGTTTAGGCAAGCTTTCAAGGCTCAGCCATTTCAGCTTTCTCAGCTTGTCTTTGCTGAATGATCTGACATTAACAATTGAGTCTGCTGTCAGCAACAGCTCAAAGGAACTGTTTGATGTGCTGAGGATGACCAAACAATTTTTCAGGAACTGAGCAACTTTTCGAGGGCCCTTAGATATTTAGAGCTAAAACCAGGGAAGTCAGGGGCAGATAAGGATGAGTTGGTCATTCCACATGGGCTCAGTATCCAAAGGAATTTTCTTTCTTTTGTCTCTTATTGCTACCATGCAACAAAACTTTTATTAATATTTTGAAGAAGTTCAGCTGTTATTGAAACTGATGATTTGTAAATCAGGTTTTTTCAGAAGAAACATAGTTCTGAGAATTGAACTGAAAGGCAATAGCAAGCAGAGTATAGCACCAAGGGAAATATTCCTATCAAGAGGAAGAGAGAGGCACAAGGAAACACAACATGAACTAAAATAAAACTGATGGGTGTAAAGAGTATCAGAGGAGAGGACAAAAAATGCTTGGCTAAAGTCTCCCAGTGACTCTGCAGTTGCCTTGGGGGCTCAAAAATGAGTTTGTTCAAGGCAGTCTTGTTCAAGGTTGAAAGGCCAGAGGCCCTCCCAAGGTGGAGGATTTAGATTCAGAAGAAAATGAAATGAGCCCCAAATTGATGACATGCTTTTACCATGGTTACATAAACATTTTACAGCATAAAAATATGGCGGAAGAAAATATACCTACGTGCTGCAGGAATCTTTTCATCCTTCGGTTGGCGAGCTTGGCAGCTAGGCGCATTAAAGGGTGTACAGGAGGGAACTGCAGCAAAGAGATGTAGAGAGGGTCAGACCTGGCACCGGGACCCATTCCAGGGCAGTGTGCATTCCTCTCCACCTCCCTTACAAACGGGTTTAATTTGCAGAGTGAAATCAATTTCAGGGACTCAGCTTGAAATTTTATGTTTTCAATAAAGAACCGCTTGCCTTGATAGTAGGTTTCGATTTCAACACCTGACATAAAAAAATACTTCCTTTGGGTAAATTAGACTTTCATCTGAGTTAAGCATTCTGTCCTTCTGCTGTGGATTGCATTGTCCCAAAGAATCAGCTCCACAGGGACCTTTTCTTCCTTCCCCAGTGCACGCTCCTAACCTAAGGGGTGAGGTGGAAGGCAATAGCCATAATCTACTTCCTGAGGCATTTTTCTGTATTTCTTGTCTGTGACTGCCTGCATATATTTAGACAGACACATCTGTGTTTTATCTAGTCTTTGTGATTCCTCTAGAGTATTTTGGCTCATAATGTTAACTTTGCATATATATGTATATATATACATATACATACATATATATATATAAAACTTTGCATCACTATCAGAGGAATTTATCTTTTTCCTTCCATTGTCTTTTTTCCCTTTGCAGTGTCCAAGTTATCATATCCCCATACTTGTCTGATCTCCAGTGGTAAATTTGTATTATTCTCTCAGAGCGAAAATCCTTTTCTGTGTATTGTTTTTATAAAGATCTAGCTGAAAACTTGGAAAGCCTTCATCATATAAATAACTTCTAGTTGTTGTGAGTGAGCACCTGAATTAAAAATTGTATTCTGTGATGTTCCAATATCCTTAAATCATACCCCACAGAAATTCACTTATACCATGCACTCCTGAGAATAACTCAAATTTGCAGTAAGAAAGTTAGAGATGATACTTACTGTTCTCATTGCACATACTATTCTAGAGCCCTGGGGGCTTAACAAGTTCTAAGAGTAAGGGTCACTACATGAGTAAGGGGCTGGCCTCCGGACAGCTTTACTTTATCTTAGACCACCATGAGGTGCCCATGTTATAAGCTGCCCCCACCTCCCCAAGGCTATCGGGAAATAGATTGAGAAAAATAGGATAACCTAACCAGGATCAGATCACCTGGGGCCCTCGTCGCAAAAACTGTCCACCCGTGGTCAGAGACCCCAGGAGGGCCACAAATTCCTGCCATAAATGAGGAGGGTATAAGAAGGGGACAAAAAGACAGGATGTGGTTGCTCTCTCTGTCTGAGAGAAGGCCCTAGCTGGCTAGTATTGTTGGACCTTGCAAACTAAAGCTTGCTCATGCAACTTTTAGTCTCTGGTTGGTCATTCAGGAATTGTGGACCCTAACACCTTAATGGTTATAGAAGATGCACATCCATGGATCACTGTTGGGAATATGGAATTTGATACTTCTCAAATCTTTTTACAAAGTCTGGAAAACAGAAGGTTTTTCTGTTTTTCTGAACTCTGAAGTAGAGCACAGCATTTATTAGGTTTTTCTTGTACATCTGTTTAAGTGTAATGAAAAATTATTTTTCATTTTTTATCATTTATTCCCTAACTCTTCAAATCTGCCCACTTCCTCCCTCCCCCACCTCAGAGAGGATGAGATAATCCTTGCAGCCCAGGAGAAAACACCTAGGAAGCTACTGCACAGAGTGTCTAGAAGCCCTAGCTTTTCTACTCTTCATACACATTCATTAGGCAGAGACAAAAGACACACAGAGGAGAGTACTTATTAAAAGATGGTTTTATAATAAAATACTGACCCCAGTTTTCACTGCATGTGTTGGCTCTTGAGTTCTGGAGTAGTGAAATAGAAACTAAGTAGAAAAAAAATACACATTTACTTTAGTACTAATGACACCTGCTGTAGATATGAAAGTTGCATGCTCTCGTTAGTGCCTGGGGATACTCACCCTTTTGTATATATCTTGACTATCCTGGAAAGAGAATTATGAGGGTATGTTATATAGACTTTAACTGGCAGGCAATGTTGAGGTTTTCAGCATAAATTACACCGGGTACCTTGCCAATGTACCTGTACCTGAGTATTATGAAATAAATTGGCAAAAATAAAATCCAGGATCTTGCATATAAGAGTTGCCAGCAATGCATCATCATCATCATTAATTAAGAAATTTAATCTTACTTTACCTTTAAATATCTGAAGGAAAAACATATTTTATGATTTTTTGAAGTAACACACTAATCAATTCCAAGAAAACTATCCAACTAAGTGTTGGAAAAAATTTATGTACTGTTGTGTGTACCCTAGTATTTAGATTTTTTTTGGTTGCCTCAAATTGACCACATTTTCCCCCAAAAGCTTTTTATGTGAGTCTTCACTGTTTTTGCAGAAAGGCCAGCTTTTAATACCCAAAGTCTAGTTAGAATACCAACTTGCCTTTATTTGCACACATGACCATGGAAAAACTGTATAGACAGTATGTCCTACTCAAGAAATGCTCTGAAGAAGCATGATGATACACATCATGATGTATCATGATGAAGAAGCATGATGATACATATAAGTTTGTACTTATAAAATTGCTAAAGATGCTTACTGAAAACTGATGAAACAGTAAAAATTTATATTGTAATTTATATTGCAAAATATACAATTAGTATGGTTATTTATATATGATAGTAATTATAGCAATACATATGAATTGCTAATATTTTATGATGAGTTATACTTGAGAGTTTCACTTGTTATCTCCTTAAAGAAAGGGGATAATGAACTATATTATCTTCTTAAACAGTGGCAATGGATTGAAATACAAGTCTCAGAATGTCTTACATGAGGCCATGAAATGACAACAGTGAGTTATTATTCTACTCAAGAATCTTATCTTAAAATATCTTAAGTAAACTTTAGCTACATGATATTTTGAAGGCCAAGACTACGTATCTCACAAACTGCACAAGAGCATACCTCAAGCTGTAAAATATCCAAGCCATCTGGAAGATCAGCTAAAGGTCTAGGAAATCCTATTGTAAGAAACCATAAAAATGTCAGTGAGGAGAAAAGACATTAACTTTAAGTCTTTGCCCTGAAAAATATACCAAGATTCTATCAATGCAATATTATTTATTAACAGGATTTATAAAGAAGAAAACCCATATTTCTACTTACCACTAGCAAATATGAGGTTTATAGCAAAATTAATCTTTAAATAACATTTTTTGTTCACCAAGAATATAAAAAAAAGAAGTTCAGAAAAGAGGGGAGAAAATACCTAGGTGATTTAGTTTATATGTTCATGGAACTTATGAGGATAGGATATCAAAAAGAGGTAACAAAGTATGTATATCAAAATCAGACTTGGAAACTTGAATAAATATGGATACCTGTCTCTACTTCCTCAGACTTTTGAAGGGTAGATTCTGGAAGGTTGCTACCAGCAGGAAACTTGCCCCTTTCCCAGTTAACTATAATCTTACCCAAATGAAGTTTTCCTCCCATTTGTACATGATCTAACATTTGTAGGAACAGCTTACAATTCAAAGTATCAATGGGATAGTTCAAAACTAACAAGAACTTGTACTTAGAATTTTTAAAATATGGAGCTATATATCCACTTCAAAAGTAGTATTATATATTTTTAATTAATGAGTAGTATTTTTCTTCTCTTTGACCTCAAGACAAGAAAAAACTAAGAAAATATTGTGCTATATTCAAATACTAATGTTCAGTCTTTGAGAGGCAGTAGTTCTACTTGAAGTGATAGACTGTTTTAAAAATTGTTTAAGGAGGAGTTTAAGAAACTGAGCATAGTTTTCTTTAGCAAAAAGGAAAACTAAGATGTGTGTATTAACTGCTTCAATATTTTTAGGACTGTCAAGAGATATTAGTCATGTTCTGTATAATCTCAAAGGATAGAACTGGGGCTAACATTTAGAAGTTACGTGTGGTCAAACTTTACCTTAAGGTAATGGAGTTTTTAAATATTGGAGCAATATAAAAGTGCAAAGAAATTCAAACCAATTCCATAAGTATTTATTAAGAGGTTCTGTGTTAACAATAGAATAATATGCAGCATAAGCACCCTAACTTCAGGGAACACTAAAATAAGAAAAAAATAGGTAAATAAATAAAATATAATAAGATAATAAGATTTCTAGAAGTGTGATTTAAACAAGATTCTATTGGAGCTACTGACATCCTTCAGTTGGTAGTGAATTGGGTGTCAGTGAAATGAAATAGGAAATTCTTAGAAGCAACTTCTGTTCTACATGAGATGGTAAACTACATGGTCCCCACAGCTTCTTGAAATGCTACGTTACCAGATTTTATGTAACAAATATATGATTTGAAATATATTTCTTTTTGTATATATTTTCAGAGATTTTTTTTCACTGCCCTAAATAAAATTTCTAATAGAAGAAACTAAAATTTACAAAGTTATGTGCTTCCAGCCACAGCTGTTACATTTCCAAATCTTTCTCTCCATCACATGGTGTTAACTGGACATGGATAATGGATTCTCACTATGGACCTCATACCCCATCCCTGATTATAAATACTTTAGTTCTGGAGAGTTGGTGAAAGCACAGCCCTGTAAAGTCAGCACATTGGAGAGCGCCCCAGTCCAGTAAGACTTGGGGCTTCTCAAAATGTGACAGAAACTGCATTGGAGAAGAAGACACTAAGAAAAAGAAGAAGACAGTAAGAAAGAGAAGGCACTGGAAGGATACAAACATGTGCAAGCTGGTTACTCTCAACAAAGATACACCTGGAAAACTAAGCACAGGCCACTGTGTTCCAGGAAAATACATCTTCACCTGGGAAAAAGACATTGCTCCAGGAAAGAGAAGGAAGAGTCCAATGGGCTAAAAATTGACCAACAACTGACAGTGAAAGAAGAGATGGAGTGACCAGAGGGGGGCGCAGGGAAAGGGGAGGGGAAAGGAACACCCAAAAGGGAAAAAAAGAAATGTAAATAAATCATATAATAATAATAATAATTTAAAGAAATATAGGCAGATATTATTGTTGTTTTACAAGAAAAAATTAAACAAAACAAATAAACAAAAAGACTTGGGGCTTATGCTTCATTGCTATCCTGCCTGCCAGGAGCCCACAAGAGAGACTTTATATGAAAGATCCCTCATCCCTGTATGCATTCCTAACCAGCCCTCTCCAACTGTTCCTATATTCTGTCTTTGGAACTGTAAACTCTGTTTCACCTCCTTTGTTCTCTTCAGAATTCTGGAAACACACAACAGGTAAAGATGTTGGAGTCACCCCCAATTCACATGCCTCACAGTTTCATGGGAACATTTTTGGAGAACTCTGGCAGAAACTCTTAAGAGGCAGTTCTGTGGGGGAAAGTTGCCTCCATTAATAAAAGTCTGTGGCATCTAGCTCTGTCCACTCTCTCTTAGACATTAAAGATAAGTGGGAATACAGAAATATAAAGGGTGAAAATGGGGGTAGGAGTAAAAATAAAGTATAGCTCCATACAAAACTGCTTTGAAGTATCTCAGTCTTCCTTAGAGCTCAACAAGTGGAACCCTTACCTGAAGAGAGAATCAGTAGCATGCAGAAGCAGTAGATGGCCAAGACTGCAGGAAATTGAGGGAGATGTTTCATCTTCAAAGTCCTACTTTTTGCTGGTCACGAGTATGTGCTTCTGGGACAGGAATGGAACATTTCCCAAGTTCTACAGGCAAAAGCAACCTTTCAGCCTATATGTGATCTGCCCAGTGGAGAAGATGCCTTTATTCACAGCACCCTGGAGCCCATTTGGCTGAGCACCAATCAGTTTTGCACAGGAGGACTTCGGCTTTCTCATAAATGTCACACTGGGGCCTTATTTGTAGAATAATATCTTCCCAGTGTATGTATTGTAGAGTCATCTTTTTTTTCAATCCAGCAATAAAAATAAAAAGTGGAGAATTGTAATTGTTATTCTATAGTGGTCTGGGAAACATTTCTGACTCAAGAAAGGCTTTTCTCCTTTTTTAATGGAAGAGCTAAACATAAATCTATAGACTCTGTGTGATGAAATCTTGTTTCTAAGAAGTCATTTATTTTCAGTCATTAACAAAAGATATTTTGTAGTCTTTGTGCATCTGAGAGGAACATAATTTGGAGCCCTGGATTTCCAGAAACTAAAAAGTTCATGTAAGGTTTACATTTTTCCCCTTAAATCATTGTTGGAAATAAAACTTTTAGCATTTTCTTCAAGTTAAATCAGCAATCAAGAAAGCATTACAGCATTAATAATAATAAAATGACTCTACAAAGCTCTTACCTGTTTTAGACATTCTATGTAGATTGTTTCAGATAATTGTCAGAGGTACTGAAAAGGAATGAATGTCCTAATATACCAAATGAGAAAATTGAGACTGGAGGAGATTAAGAAACTTGTCCAAGGCTACCAAGTCATGTAGTATAAAGGTTTTGGACCCATGATGTCTGAGGCTACTCATTTCTGTAAGAGTGCAATGTTTTAGTCAACAAGTTAAATTATGCTAAAAAAAAATTCCTTGTTATTGGATGGAGGATAAAAAGATGAAAGAATGAAATCTGCTACTTTTTTCAAAAAGAGTAACATCTATGGTATATATGAATTATATATTTAATTATGTTGTGCACGTCTTTGATGTTTGCTTTTTTAAGAATTAGGAGGTAACTGTTGAGTGCATTCAATGTGCCTAAAATATATTTGTACTTTACCTAAGTCACCTTACATAATATTTTTAAGTGAATGTACTTTTCAAAGAAAAATTTTGAGTAGGAGTTGTCTAGTTCATAGCCAAGTGGAATTATGAACTACTTTATAGCCCTAATATTTTGCCTAATTGCTTGAATCAACAAGATAAAGATTTCAATTTATAATTGTATTTGTTGCTTTAGGTCAAGGAGGATTTTTAAAAGTCACTGTTTTTAAATACCAGGCAGAAATAATGTCTTCTGTATGAAAATTTACCCACTACTTAACAGCAAGTGGGTGAAAGGAGAAAATGAACTAATGCTTTTTGAACATAAACATTTATTTATAGATAATAAACACAGTTACATACAGGCCTTTTAAACACAATACACACATAATAGCAACAGTTTGGGGTGGTTCAATTAAATGCTAATGAGTAAATACTTTTTAAACATCTGGTCTATGTTTACCACCAACCTAGGTGTCCTGTAAATAAACATATTTTTTAATATGAACTTCTACATCATTCTGATTTCTATTAAATTTGTTTCCTTTACATATTGTGGCCATGTGATTTTTCAGATACTCACCATAAGAAAAGCAAAACAACATTTAATGCTATTCAGAAAAGCAAAGACAGGAAAAAAAACTACATTCAACAATGTTATGTACTGAATTGTCTCTCCCCAAAATTCATATAGAGAAGCCCTGATGCCCCATGTGACTATATTTGGAGACAGAGTCTTAATGAAGGTAGTTAAGTTTAAGTAAAACATAAGGATGATACCCTCATTTGAAATGTCTGCTGTCTGTACAAGAAATGGAAGGGAGATCAATATGCTCTCTTCCCACAGGCACACAAAGAAAAGGCAAGAGATCACTGCTTGTAAACAGAGGAGAGAAGTCTCATCAGAGACAATCTGGCTGGCACCTTCAACTTGGACTTCAGACTCCAAAACATGAGACAGTAAATTTTGGGTAGATCCCTGAAGAGCAATTGCTAGGTCAAATGGTAGTTCCATTTTCATTAGTTTGAGGGTCCTCCACACTGCTTTTCCATAGTGACTGGACCAGTTTACATCCCCACCAGCAGTGTACAAAGGGACATCTGTACTCAGATGTTTACTGCAGCATTATTCATGATTGCAAGGACATGGAAACAACCCAAATGTCTCAAGACAGATGAATGAATGAAAAAGATGTGGTATGTACACAATGGGAAATTACTCATCAATTAAAAATGACAAATTTGACAAATTCATGATAACATGAATGTACCTAGAATAAATCATATTTTCAGAAACAAACCAGAAAAAAAAAGACAGAAACTAAATGGTTTCACTAATACATGAATAAATAGGAAAAATAAGCAAAAGGCCAGGAGAAAAAGTCCAAACAAGCTAACAACCAAACTAAAGAAAACAACTGGCGGGTGGGGGAGATGAGAGGGAGTGGTCAGGGAGGCAAGGTGGTGGGTGATCCCCAGGGAATACAAAGGTGTGAAACACATATATAAGCAAATAAATTAATTTAAAATTTTTTATTTAAGTCACTCATTTGTGTTCTTTTATTATGGTAGCCCAGAAAGACTAATGTAGACACACAGGATTTTTTTTTGTCAATTTAATACAAAAGTAAAATAATGAAATGGAAAATAAAAGTTGGGAACTATTGTTTCAAATAATATGACCATGTGCCCAGAAAATCCAAAAGAATCAATCAACAAATTGATGGAATGAGTGAAAACTTACCAAGATAGTTTGATTTAAAGATGTTTAGGAAGATTTAAGGATAATTTTCTTAGACACAAACAAATTTAAATTTTAAATGCATTAAAAAATGTAAATAGCTTTTTTAAAACTATCAAATATTGAGACTAAACCAATAAACCAAGGAATAGATATACAAGATATTTAAAAAGAAAACTATCAGAGGATAACTTTGCTGATAGACATTAAGGAATATGTGAATGGATGAACAATGTGTCATAATTCTTGATAAATAAAATACAGTGTTATTATAAGTTCAGCTGATAGCAAATTAATCTATGAAATGATTATAATCTCTACTAGTTAAAACTTCAAATAACTTTTCATAGATTTTAAAAACTTATTTTGAAATTAATTTGGGAGAAAAAATACTCAAGAATAATTCAGAAAATTTTGGAAAAGAACAGTTTTGCCAATTTCAAGCATATACTCTAAAGCAATGGTACATTGCAGTAGTCATCTTATTGGTGATGCAGTAAATGGGCAAATATATTAATAGAATGAAATAGTCTTGAAACAAATCTGTTTAATATAGAATAAAAGTGGATTTCAAGTCAGTGCAAAAGTGTATTATTTGATTAACCGTGTGTTCTTTGTAACTCCTCAGATATGTCATCATGCTACACCCACCACAAATCAGCCATAGTTCTTTACCATAGACCATTGGCAAATTGTTCAGATAGTTATACACCTATCAAAAACTTTTCCTGTTTAACATTAAACATTGAAATAAACTTCTGGAGGATTTATGAATTAAACCTAATACAAGAACAGATACTTCTATGTCAGAAAAATAATAGAGCAACGTATTTGCTGGAATATTGCCCTTGAGAAAAACTCAGCATAAGAAAATTGTAAGGAAAAGATTCATGTTTCAAAATTATGTAAGATAAAAAAAGATAGCTTAATATGAGCAGAGAAAAGATAAGAATTGTGCTGCAACTCTAAAGTTAAGAGAGGAAAGAGAGAGATGGAGAGAGAGGGAATGTGTGTGTGTGTGTGTGTGTGTGTCTGTGTGTCTGTGTATAGGGGAAAAGTGAAGGAAAGAAGAAAGGGAGGAAGGGAGGGAGGGAGGAATGAAGAACCAGGTGTCATTATAGAGAAAATACTAAAGAAAATGTGAGAATTCATAATATGGATATTGCTACAAAAAGTATTGACATGTACTGCCTAAAAGTATTGACATGGCAAACTATAAAATAATGAGGTATGAAAAAGTTTATGAAACTGCATACCGCATAGTCTAGGATCAGCTTACCTCTGCTCATTAACAAATCACTCCGTTTACAGCTGTTTAAAATGATCACTTATTTAGGCCAAAATTTGGCAGAGTGGGCATTTGGACAAAATTCTATGGGACAATTTTTAACACTGGAATTAGAAAGGTACTTAATCTCAGGGGGTTCACTGAAGTATTTATATTCATCTGATAAATAAATCCAAGTGCCTAGGCCTTTTTTGCTTTAAAAATTTTTTTAATTGATTGCACATATATATATACACATATTTATGAATTACATCATTGTCTCTCCCAACCCCACTATTTAATATAGGTTTGTTCTCAGGCTGGTTTCAGAGTTCAAAGTGGAAATAGCAGTTACAAGATCTCTGAATCATCTAGATTTGGAACTAGCATATCATTTCTGCATCATCTTGATCAAAGCAAATCATGAGCCAGTTTCCAGGAGTGGTGAAATTAACACCATCTCTCAATGAAAGGAACTGGAAAGTAGTATGGCTAATTGTGCAATGCACTAACCTCCATTAATGTGTAAACTCAATCAAAATGTCACACGTAACTGCATAAATAATACAGGTAATGCAAAGAAAAAGGGTGGAATGCTACCCACATACATACCTACGGTGCAGTTAAGAATAATATTGAAGGGTTATGTAAACCTTTTGCAATATGTGTGCTTCTGACTTTGTGTAATGACTGTGAATTAACTGTTTAGATACAACTAATTTTTAAAAAAGTAATAAACTCCAAACACTATTATAGGTATATGAATGAATTTTTAAAGTTCTGAGATTACAGATAAAAAGATGAACTTTTATTTATTTTTTTCATTTTTTTTACACTTTTATTTTTGCATATTTTACAATATATGATTGTATAACTGCTAAGCCCCATGTGAATAACCCCCCACACCACATCTCCCCTGGTCTCTTTGCCTCCTTTGTTTTTGTTGTTTGTCCATGTTTAACTTCTTTTTTTTTTTTTTTTTTTTTTTTTTTTTTC
>PVHY01011020.1:0-10729 GCA_004024945.1 Uropsilus gracilis | reverse complement strand
AGGATGCATTTTAAAGGAATGATGAGGGGGTAATAAAATTGGTTAACATTAATTTTTGAGAGCTAATTGGGGGCAGGGGGGTAGCTTACAGGTGGTTACTATTTTTGTTAAGAGGAATTTTTATAGGTAAGTATTTTTGGAGAGGCAGTGGTGCCATTACATCTTTAGAGGATTTTAATGCTAGGTTTTGTTTTTAGTTTGCTGGAGGCAATTAAAGGAAGATGGAGTTTGCTTTATCTTAACCACACGAGCCTATTTGGTTTGTGAATGGCATTCTACAGGTATGTACCCTAGAGAAACTCACATGTATACAAGGCAAGATGTGCAATATTTCAATGAAGCTCTGTTTGTTATTCAGAAATAAAGCGACTGGAGAAATAGGTAAGTAAATCGAGGTTTAGATACAATGGAATGCTTTATGGGAATTAATTAGATAAGTGAGTTCATTCTGTTGCTAAGAAACCAGACTCATCCACCCACCACTCACAAGATAAACACAAGAGAGAGGAGAGAAAGCTGGGTTAGGAAAGCTAGGAGTATTCAGAAAACCAGTGTTCTGAGTTTTCTCAGAATAGTAGATGTGCATATTCTAAAGAAACCATTGTCCCTTTGTTTTTGTTTTAATTTTATTTTTTTTTTAGCCTTTGTTGTTTTATTGATGGAGAAACATAGATTTTAAACATTGTTCATGTTTTGGAGGTGTAGATCTCCTCTTCAGGTGTTACTATACTACACACATCATCAAAGACCATAGATTTTTCATATGGGTATCTTGAGTCAGAAGAAGTGAGTTTCACCCCATCAGCCTAACTGTTCAGGTTCCAGTATTATTTTTAGTTTTTTGGTGGTTGTTATTTTCCTCATGTTTGCAAGCTCACAGTTGTTGTACTGACACTGTTGAGGAGAATGTTGAGGGTCTGGGTCATATCTCTTTCATTCATCTGTCAATAGAAATTCAGTGGGAATGCAGTTAGATCCTGGAGGTTTGCTTAAGCCTTTTTAGGTAAATTAAAATGTTGGTGATTCGAGGGACACAGCTAAGTATTTTTTTTTTTTTTTTTTTTTTTTTTTTTTTTTTTTTTTTTTTTTTTTTTTTTTTTTTTTTTTTTTGAGACTAGGTCTTGCTATTTTTGCCCATGGAACCGCAAGCTCTCATTGCCCGGGGTACCACAGACTCAAGCAATCCTCAGCCTCAGCTTCCCAGGTAGCTGAGATTACAAGCGCGCACCACCATGCCCAGCTATTTTTTTTGGAACTAGGTCTCGCTATGGGCCCCAGGCGGGACTCGAACCGCGATCCTTAGCCCCGGCCGCTTCATAGGCTGAAGCTTACAGGCACGAGCCACCGTGCCCGGCCTACAGCTAAGTATTCTAATGGTAATGGTTAACTGTGACAGAGGGCTTTCCTTCAGGTTGTATTTTGTTTTGTGCTTTCAATTCTATATGTGTCATTAGAAGTAGACATTAAAAGTACAATGCTAAGTGAAAATGCATGTTACTCTTTCAGTGGAGATGGAGCAGAGTTATTGTTCCCACTTTGTACAACTGAAAACACTGAGCATTATCTATAAAAATAAAAAGCTGAAAAGTGTAGGGAAGAAGGCAGAGTGAATGGGAAATTCAGAACCCAAAAGAATGACATGATAGTGTGTTTCTGGGTTTTCTTTTTGACTCAAATATCCCCAGTTGGGGGCTGGAGAAGACTACAGCCCAGAAATGCCAATGAATGCAGATCAAATAAACAAATAGAAAACAAGCCAATTCTTTTATATCCCAAAGAATAAAGAAGGTCATCTTAGTAAGACAGAAAACATTTAGAAAATAATCATTCTATTGTAATAAAACATCACAGAAAACACTATTTCCCATCCCAAACCCTGTAAAGCTGAGTGGGGAACCTAGATGCTTACCCTAACCAGGTTTTGGAAAGATGTTCAACCCAACTGACATGTTAGAAAAGACAGAATAGGGAGTCAAGAATTTCAGTGGGAACAAACCCACTCCATGGTGTCAATGGAGACCATGTGACAAGTGTGTTCCCACCCCACTGACCTCCAATTCTCTACAGATTAATGTCAAAAAAGGCCTACTGGAAAATGACAGCTACTTGTATCAGTGGAGTGGACACAGGAGCAGTAACAAAGCAGTTTTAATCACTCAGTCAAGAAAGTATCAGTGAAAGACTAGAGGGGATGCAGAACTGCTTTACTCATGGAGCAGATATGAGGGGCCACCCTGTGGGAATGTCTAAGGAGGCCAAGTAGTGAACCTGCACTTCTACCTCCAGCTGATAGTAATAGGTGGTGCTCCCTCACTTCCCCTGCTAGAAAAGTGTAAAAGAAGGCCTGCTAAAATTAAAAGTTTAAAAAGAAACAAAGATTTGTAAGAGAACCTTCAACACTGAACAATTTTTTAAAAAAAAAATTATAAAGTGAGTTAAAGATATTCAAGAGTCCTTTCACTAGAGGAGATATGCTAATATTAACCAAGAACAGGAAAAGCGTTCAATATCATTAGCCAGGAAGAGAGGATTATGTATTGAGTTCATGTGACAGTTATTATATTAGGGATTTATAGGAAATATACAGATGAATTAGAACATTGTATTCAGGGAAGTTACATCAACTAGGACAACGATCTCAAACATGGAGACCAGAGGTGTGGTTTTAAAAACAATTCAAAATGCACTCATCCCAAATCACTTCTGAGTATTTAGAGAAGAAAAAAAAATCTAGTCCTAGGAAAAACCAGAACCATGAGATTACTGAGAGTCTGATCCCAAAGAATGTCCAGATGCCCTAGCATGCTGGAGGTATGCACAGTGCAGAAGAAATGAAACCACACCGTCAAGCCACCCCCCAGGATTGAAATTCCATCCACACTGCTTGACAGACCGTCCACCAATCAGAACTGCACTGACTGAAAACTACATGTGCGTACAGTAGATCAAACCCTACCTCCTTTTGCCTAGGTAGGCATGACCCCCCTGGTGAGCTTCTTGGGCTCTCAGCTCAATTGCTCAGGTGTCTCATAACTACAGTTGCATAGCCTCCAGTGAATAAGTAAACATTTGCTGTGAATCTAGATCTTGTAACACTTTTGCATTACTAAGTGAAGAGACTTGCTGTAATGCAAGTGGAATTAGGAGGATTACTAATGGGAGAGAACTTGCTTGCTGCCCTGCATAGTTGCTGTCAATAGGTCCTTCAAATCCTCAAGGAGAAAACATGTTTGTCAAAAACAAACAGGTTTGTCAAAGAAAAGGCTCACTAATTGAATGAACAATCCAAAGACCAAGTAAACCATCTTTAAACTGTGACGATAACCATGATAAAAAGAAATTCTAAAAGGGTGAGCCCCATCGATACTATGTTCTAAACTCATTAAGGAAACAATCGAGAGAGAGAGAGAGAGAGAGAGAGAGAGAAAACAAAACAAAAACTGTTTCCTTGATACTTTGACAATTTTATTTAAGTGTTTAGTAACTATTTCACTTATTTGCTAAATGTATGTAGATGACACTTAGGTATTTAACAATATGGGTAGGTTAGATCAAAGCAAAATTGTTTACCCTTTTCAAGGCAATAAAACCTTGAAACACCTTTGGGATTGTCTTCTCTACCAGGATCTAAAATCCTTTTAGATGCCTTTTAAGATGGTTCACAGGTGATAAGGTGGTGGGAGAACCTCAGGGTAGAAAGTGATGTAATACATATGTAATAAAAAAATAAAATCTGCAAATAAAATAAAATAAAAGCTTGATGCCGTATCCACCCCTCAGGTTAAGAAACTGCAACTCAAATGGGTCTATAAATTGTTGTGATCCTTATCAGTTGTCTATGCCTGAGGCTATCAGCAGAGCCCGGCTCTTTCAAGAATACTTGGTCCAGCTTTTACTTGATAGGTTGATTAGGAAATACAATTCTGCCTTTTTCAAGCTTGGAATTTTTGGTTTTTCAAGTTTTAGATGCGGATTTTTGTTGCTGCTCAATACCTGGATGGCAAGACCTGGTGGCATTTGGCGTGGGCACACGTCTCTCTGTAATTTTCCTGGCTGTGATCCGATTTCCAAGGAGGAAGGGGGAGAGAGAGAGAGTGAGGGCCAGGCGCTGGATTGGACGGCGCGTCCGCGGCGGAGACCGAGTCATGGGGTCCACCCGCCGCGCCTCCTCGCGCCTCCCCGCAGCCCGGGCGGTGCGTGCAGGGGCGGGGAAGGCGGGGACGCGCACCGGCAGGCGGCGCGCACCGGCGGGGGCTGTGAGTGCGGCGACGGCCTCGCCCCCCCCAACACCCCGCGGCCCCCGAGAGGGCCTCGCGCGCGGGCTTTCTCCTTCCGGTGTCGCCGCGGCCGCCTACAGGACCTGGAGGGTGTCGGCGCGGAGGCCTCCGAGCGGGGCGGGCCTCGGGGGCTCCCGGGCCGCTGGCGCCCTACGTGCTTCCCAAAGCCAGGCCCGCAAAGCCGGAGCGGAGCTTCGCCCAGGGCCGGGAGGGCCCAAGGACCCCGACTAGCCCCTGGTCCACGGAGGGTGAGCTTATTACATTCCCGGAACTATTGGCCTCACCCGGGTGGACGGAGAAACAGTTGAAGTGGAATTTCTTTGGTAGCAGCGTGCCGGTGTGTTTGGGCTACTCGGGAGCTCCCTAGTTTGTGGGATTATGGAGAAGAACCTTCAGCACGTTAATTATGCAATGAGGCGGAGTCCTTGTCGAGGATGCAGTCAGTGATGGGTGGAAGCGTTGATACTAGGTCGTCTCTAATTTATTTCTAATATCCCGGAGTGAGAATTTGCATTTAATAAAAATGGACCCACCTGGGTCCAAGAAGCATGCAGAGAGAGAAAGAGTAGGGAAGAGGGAAGGAACGCGTGCAATCTCAAGAGCACAGTTGAGAGGGCAATCAACGCTTGGTCAAGTCTGTTTCCTGCCAGCTTGGCTCCAGATTGCCTTTAGCCTCTGATTTTGACAATCCCCAAGTCCTGTGAGAAGTTGCAGATTGAGGCATAAATTTCTGCTCTACTGCTTGGGAAAGATGAGGCAGGTTTTCCAAAAGCTGTCGGTTTTGTTTTCCAAGTCTACACAGGAAAGGGCTAGGCAGTGCAGCCAGGTTCTTGTTAACTAAATGGGAGGACTGTCATAAACGTGTTTTTTGTTTGTTTGTTTTACGTGGGTTTTTTTTTTTTTATTTATTTTTTATTTTTTTTCTGAAACAAGCAAAGCCTTAGGGTTTGGGCCATAAAGAGCTGGGTCTTGGTCTTTTTAACTGCCAGAGTGACAAATGCCAGGCATTCTTAGAATTAGTTCTATTTAGCTGTTACTTCTCTACCTACACCTACTTAACTCATGCTTCGGGGACTGGGTTGAAAAGACACAAAGAGAGAAGTGATTTTCTTTTTCCCTCGCTGTGATAAAGGCATAATCCATCTTGGATCAAAATTGGAATTTCAAGATGGAAATCAGAATCCACATTTGCTCTGAACCCAGAATATAGATTGTCAGTGAAATAACTGATAGAGAAATTCTTCCCTTCCTGGAATGAAAGCTGAAGTGTTTATAAAGCTGAACAAAGAAAGGAGAGAATTATCTTTGGTGATTTGTAGTTAGATTTAGATCGGTTTTCAAATATTTGGGGCTATACAATGAAAAGGTGATAGAGAGCCAGAAATAGAAATGGAAGAAAGATAAGTATCAGAGCTTTCGGATTGCAAAAACCATAAGGACAGTTTTTTTCTAATATTGGTCTGGAAGAATCTGGATGTGAGCACAGCAAGCTTACTCTTTTCATCTATGTAACATGAAATTGCTCTTAATTTTAATATAAAGATTTCAAGAGTAGAGGGAAAAACAGCTAAGCTGTTTTATAGGCAGCTTGGGCAGAATCATGTATTCAGTTGCTTTTATGTTTATTTTACCAGCTCCCTCTGTTAAATCCATACTTTCTTTAATTCTCTCTAATGAGTTTGAATTGTTCCCATGATAAACTGTTTTACTTAAATCTGTCAGGTTGTTTAAACTTGAAGAAATGCAAAAGCCGCAAAACACTTTGCATTGAAAGATTTGATCATCTTATATAGGAATCCTTCTATTATCAAACATGAAAACAACAGATATAATAGTATTTGGTTATTTTAGTACCAAAAATATAAATTTTCATGCTTAATTATAGGAAAGAGTCTTTTGAAACAATTAACTCTTTGATGAATTTAGAATACTTTCCAAGAAATCAAAATATAAGCCCATCTTTGTGAGAGAACTGTTGTGCAAAATAAACTTGAATGAATGCAAGTGATTATTTCCTATATATAAACCAAGTCATACTCAGTAAGTTGCTCTTATAACTTTTAATGGTACCTATGGTTTATTATTCCATACAGTAGCAAGAGGAACCAAGAACCTCAGGGGAGACAAATACTGCAAAGAAATGTGGACCCTAGGCCTCAGAAGGTAGGGGGGGAATGTCAACTTGAAAGCCATTTGAGAGCCATTTCATTTAGTATTCACACTCCTTTCCTGCTCATAAGGAAATTTTAGGACACTTAAAACTCGGAAGAGTTTGTACACATACACTTAGAAATGTTTTTTTTTAGACGTAATAATGACAATATCCTCTAGACTTCAGATTAGACGAGTTTAGTACCTCCTAAAAGTGGTGCCCTATGGGCAGCGAGCACATACCAGCGTTGTTCATTATCATTCTCTTGAGAATTTTTTTTAACTCAAAATCAATAGAGATAGAAATGACTAGAGATAGAAATGTGTTTTTATTCTGGTAACTAAGAATAATCAGTTATTCTAAGATGACAAATTACGACGATGGCACAATAAACAAAAGGACATTCCTGGACTTAGATTGAGAGAAACCCTTACTGTGAATTAAAAAAATTACAGTGAAAGTAATGGGACCTCATATAGAAAATGTACAGTTTTTCATTAAGTTGTAGTTTGGTAATGTTATTAATTAGGTAATACATTTTTTGTTCAAATCAAAAGGTATAAAAGGGCTGGTTATAAAATGTTCCCATTTTTCAGCCCTCAGCTAGCTCTCTAGTTTCCCTTATGTCATCTTCCCAGGGTTACCAGTTCCTTGTGCATTACCAGATTTACTTCATGACTTCCCCTTTAGAATCTGGGTTTGCTTTGAAAGAATGTTTTAAAAAATGGAACGCTGGGCAAAAGATCTTCTGCAGTGCATGTATGATAGAGTGAGAATCCATGAGTTTCTACCTTGGTAAAGGATCATTGATAGGAATCTAATATGACTCCTTCCCCTCTTGCTCACTCTGCACAGGGGACACCGGGTTCTTTCTGCTTTGGGGTTCTGGGACCAAACCAAGCTCTTTCTCCAAATGGCAGCATAATTTCTTACCTTACTCTCTCCTGCCTCTTAATATCATACCATTCTTCTCTCCCCACATCCTTCTTTACCATTAACCATGGCACTTAGTGCCTGGTGTGATCTATAAATGCATGACTATTTCTTTATGCCATGTCTATCTCTGTTGAATCAAAGCACAAGAGAGTGTGTTTTACAATATCCTGAGGTCCTAGAACAACTTCTGGATCAAAACAGACTCTTGGTATATATTGCTGAATGAATGAGTGACATTTTGGGGAAACTGTTTTAAACAGCTGAGTTAAGTGGGCTTATTGACCCTGTATAGGACTTTTCAGAATCATTAATAAGTAGCTATGCATAGTAAATATAGAACATGGAAGGTGGGAGTTAGAGTCTTCAGCACAAATTCATAAAGGCTTTATGCTTTTGGATGACAACTCAAACACAGCAGGGAAAAGTCCCTGACAGGAGTGTTACTGGCAGCTGAGCAAAGTGAGTTTACAAGAATCTTTTTGAAAATGCAGGGAACGGGGAATTTGCTTTGAAAGATGTAATAACTCCAGTATTAATAATTATAAACATGTAAAGAGTGCACTGTTTTTCTTTTCAAAAGAGAAAAAAAGCAGTTTGACATTTCTTATAGATTCAGTTATGTGCTTGTCAGTTTTCCCAAGAAGGCTGTGTGTTCTTTAACTACAAGTCTGTTTTGTGATTTCCCAGTGGGCTTGGTTTCAGCTCCTCACATCTTGACACATGGAATTCCCATTTATTGACTAGAAATAGGAAAGATAGATTTCCTCTGAAGATGGATATGTCATTCCCCTGGTGTATGAAGGGCTTTGCCTAAGGGTGTACATAATGACCACAGGGGATACTCACATTTGCTACCATTAGCTGCAAGAGGCACTTTGGGAGTTGTCTTGGCTCCTTGAACAAAGGAGAGTTAATTACAGAAAATGTCAGATTTTTAAAGGCCATTTGTTACCAGGCTACAGAGTACCGAGACTCCTTGGTGGAAGGACTGTGATGTCAGACCCCAGACTCTGCAGACAGAAACAGTGAGTCTTGAGGGTGTCGTTTTTGGACAGAATATAACACCATGGAGAAACTGTGTAATCAAAGGAACAGTGAAGACAATAGGGGACTCTTAGGGATGCTGGGCCCAAGAGACTTTGGAATGCCTTTCTTTAGGAAAAATAGGACAAATTGCCATGGTTTTCTAAGATCAGACTAAACCCTGGTTCCAGGGAGGGCTGGAAAAGAGAGTAACTGGGAACACTGATGGGAGGCCTTTGATTCTAATTAAACCGTAAGCTCTTTATTCAGCATACCGTACATGTAATTCAGAGTATCAATAGACTCCAGATGACAAGATGTTCTTTTGCTACCAATTTTCCTTCTTATAATGGAAGGAGGTGGTGGGAGAATGGCTGTTATGTCAGATTGCCTAGAGTCTGTATTTTAACAAGATTCCCAGGGGATTTGTGTGGGCATTAAAATTTAAGAGGGACTGGGGTGATACAGTAGCTCTTGGTCCTGGTTGTTAATTTAGAATCCTTAGCAGGCCTTTTAAAACATGCCCAGTCTACATCTCCTGAGGTTTGTGTAGTCTTGATTGGGATGTTTTTGGGGTCCAGGACGTTGCTATAGCTTTTTAAAGCTCCACAGCTGATTCTTTTTTTTAAAGTATTTTGAGTCATCAGTTTTGTTTTTGATTTTTTTCCCCTCTCAAATCTTGCTGATTTGCCTCTCTCCCAGGTGATTCTGACATTTAGCCAGTACTGACCCACAGTATTAGGTAGATAACTAGATTCAGAGTGCATATAGTCTCTAAGCAAAAACATGCTACAGCCAGCTAGACACACTACTTTCAGGATTCAAGAGACTGTTGTTTTTTCTGCTGGATTTTAGCCACCTTGACAACAATGCTTGATACACTTAGCCAGATTCATTTTTGTGCAATTAGAGTACTTGCTCCACCTATGGATATGACCTTGAGATTGATGATGGCCAGGTAGACAGTTGTGCTTTACATACTTGACTCTGTTGCCAGGAAAACAGTTTCAAAATTCAAACGAGGGGTGGAAGAAAGGAGAAAGGGAGATGCCACTGAGATAGGCCAGCTAGCTTCAGCAATTACAGAGGGATTGGCATCCCCTTGGTGGGTAGCATTACCAGATAAAATATAGAACAACCAGTTATCCTGAAATTCAAAGAGACAAGAAATGTAAGGAGCCAGGCAAAGGGAAAGTGAGGAAGGATGAATGAGAGAGATTGAACTCAGCCAAAGACTGAATATAAGCATGAAACACCCAGTGGGTTTATTAAGTCTTAGGAAGCTTTCTATACAGTGTAAAAGAATGGTTAAAAACTTATAAAACAAGGGGAGGAAGAAATCAGTTAGGAAAAATCAGATTAGGCAAAGCACTAGTTCCTGCGGAAGGGGGAAGGGTCATTCATTAATTTGCTGTTAACTATTAGGGAGTATCTCTAAGGGTTAATATTGGAAGAATTGAGTCCTGACCAGTTATTGTAGGTGGCTCCTAACAAAGAAACTTTTTTAAAAGTAGAATCTGATATTATATTTGGAATACTTACTGTTAAAAAATATTTATCTGAAAGTAAATTAACAAATTATCCACATTTTTGTTTGTTTAATATGACAACTCTGTTTGGAAATCCCAGGAAATACAATGAGTCTAATGAATAAGCACCCAGGGGTAATAGAGGATGATGACTCACTAGCCACCCTGTTTGTCACAGACTGCATGACAGATGATCAGTTCCGAGTCACAGGATGTGTTCAGGTATAGACTGGATGACCACCTGCTGGGTATTATGGAAAGAAACTAGGTTTCTGTGCCTGGGTTCAGTAAGATTATCAGAAGTAAATGTTGAGACAAGAAAAGGAGGCTTGATTAACCAAGTCCTTAGTGAGGACTGAACTCTTTCCCAGAGCATTCAGCACTTCTCTGGAACCATACATCTGTCACCAGCCATGTGTTGAGGACCGGGTTCTTTGTTGCCCAGCTCCGATGGCTTCAGTCAGATGGTAGAAGCCAAACCAGCTCAGCCCCATCTCTTTAAATGGTTTGCTCTGGCTTGGAGGAGCACTGTGTTAAAAGTAAAAGAAAATACTTTTGTATTTCTTTTGTCAAAAATTGACTGGTACTTTCTGGTTCTTTTATCTGTCCCCTGCAGCAGAGCATGACTTGTGTGGTATGCTGAGGACTGATGTACCCTGCATCACTCCTGGGCAGAGATAGCATGAAAAACACCCACCCCCCCAAGGTTCTTCACAGGCCCTTGCAGGCAAGTGACTAGAGATGGAGAGGCTCTGGTGTTTATTTCTGTTCTAAAATCTCTACCTACAGTTTATCATCAGATTAGGACTTCC
>PVHY01011019.1:26813-49458 GCA_004024945.1 Uropsilus gracilis | reverse complement strand
AAAAAAAAAAAAAAAAAAAAAAAAAAAAAAATGGACCAAGACAGCAACCTCACACCATGTACAAAAATCAACTCAAAATGGATAAAAGACTTAGAGGTCAGACCTGAAACCATAATATACATAGAGGAAAACTTGGGTAAAACCCTTCAGGAATTACAATTCAGAAATCCCTTTCTGGAAGCATCTACAGATGGCTAAAAAATGAAAGAAAACATAAACAGATGGGACTATATCAAACTAAAAAGCTTCAGTACAGCAAAAGTAACAACAACAACAAAAAACTAAAAGAAGCCCAACCGAATGGGAAAAAAATTTTGCCCTCCACAATAGTGATATGGGTTTAATAACAAAGATCCACAAAGAACTCACACAACTAAACAAAAGCAAAATAAAAAGCCCAATCAAAAAATGGGGAGAACTAAAAAGACACTTCTCCAAAGAGTAAATACAAATGGCCAACAGACACATGAAAAATTGCTCATTATCACTAGCAATAAGGGAAATGCAAATCAAAACCACAATGAGATACCACCTTACACCAGGAAGAATGGCCCACATTCAAAGAACAGGCAACAACAAGTGCTGGCAAGGATGTGGAGAGAAAAGAACACTCTCACACTGCTGGTGGGAATGTAAATTGGTCCAGCCTCTATGGAAAGCTGTGTGGAGGACCCTCAAATTAATGAAAATGGATCTACCATTTGAACCAGCAATTGCTCTCTTGGGAATCTACCCAAAAGAGACCTCAATGTGGGTACAAAGTGACACCTGTGCCCGGATGTTTACTGCAGCACTATTTATAATTGCAAGGACATGGAAGCAACCCAAGTGTCCCAAAACAGACGACTGGTTGAAAAAAATGTGGTATTTATACACGATGGAATACTACTCATCAATTAAGAATGACAAATTAGACGACTTCTTGACAACATGGATGTACTTAGAAGGAATCATATTAGCAGAAACAAGTCAAAAAGAGAAAGAAGTCAAATGGTCTCACTAATATATGGGACATAATGAAAAAAAAAAAAGTAAATAAAAGCCATGAGGAAAAGACAAAACAGGCTGAGCACCAAACTGAAGCACACAACAATGGACAGAAGGGGAAGGGGGGAAAGGGGGGAGGCAAATCCCTGGGATTGCAAAGATGTGTAATTTACATATAAATTTAAAAAAAAAAGAAACAAAAAAACCCCCTCCAATTACTCCAACATAGTCCAAAACCCTGAGTCTTTTAATCCCTATTTCACCTTACCAAATGTCCCATCAATCAAGCCCATCTGCAGCATGTGTTTCAAAATGCCGGTGACCTTCTTTGACATGTTCCAGCTTTTCCAAGCAGGTACTTGGAGGCGTGACATCACCTGGATGTAATGTCCTCCTCATTTCAGGCAGTCAAAAGAAACTCCGAAATAGAGGAACCAGCAATCTTCATTTTCTTCTCAGGCTCACATGGCCTCTCCAGAAACACCCAAGTCAAATTCAGCAAGGCAAACTCCTACACAGAGTTCAAATCTCCAACCTCTTTAGCTTTCAGCAAGCACATTCAGCTTGCCTCAGGCCCCTCATGGCCTGGCTTCCATCTTTCCTCCCAAAATGGCTGAATCCCTTCCCTTGTCCCAGCTAGCTCTCCTTATATTTGCTTCATTTTCCCCTCCCTTCCAAAAAAACAAGCTTGTAAGTTATTATATTACAGAAGAAAAACTTGTTTCCCTTCTTCCCTCCCCTTGTATCTTTTTGAAAAGAAACTCTAATTAAATCCATTCTCCCATCTAGCATGCTCTTCTTAAAATTTGCAATCCTAAAGCAACATGAGACAATGGCACCCAGGGGATAAGCTTCCTGCATCAAAGAGAATGTGTTATTGGTCTGTAGCTATATAACCACTGGTTTCACAGAAGGGACTGCTCTCTCTCTTCCCTGATGTCAAGCTGGGCTCATTTCAATTAGAAGAAGACTATGGTTTGTGTCTGGAATGGGTCACTCTGCATGTGACCAAAAAAAGATAAACTCTTGCCATTTGTGGCAACATGGAGAGAGCTTGAAATAATAATGCTATGTGAATAAATTAGGAGAGGATAATGCTAAGTAAAATAAGTTAGGAGAGGAAAAATAGTAATTGGGTGGTGTCATTAATATGGAAATATAAAGTGACTAAGTTAAAAGCAAAAGATAAGCTGAAAAACTAAGCTCTGATAACTACAGAATTGATGCACCAAGGTGAGGAGGGAAAAACCAAGAAAGAGGGTTGAGAACAAACAGGGAAGGAAGCACAATGATCTATGGTGATGGAGTGAGTTGGTCTATGGGTGAGTTGGTCATTGGTACACTATGGTGGTAATACCTGATGGGAGCACCGCAACATTTTTAACCTCAGTTAAAAATAAAAATAAATAAAAAATAATCTACAAGTGAGTAATTTTTGGTGTTACTCATCACAGCCAAGATTTAAAATAACAAAGATCTATCAATGGACACCTAGAAAATCAATTACCAGTACATTTGTAACATGAAACATTCTTTAGGGATAAACAAAACTGAAGTTATCAAACCAAAAAGATAAGGACAAGACTTAAAATCACACTTCCAAGTGAAAGAACCTAATCTGGAAAGGCAACACAATGAATGATTGTTCCAAGCCTATGCTATTCTAGGAAATAAAAATGTAGGGACAGGTAAAGATTGTTGGTTGCCAGGGAGGGATTCAGAGGTGGACCCAGGGATGGGTGAATGAACAGGGAGAACACAGGTGATTTTTAGGAGGATGAAAGTATTTTACACAACAGAGAAAAGGTGAAGACAAGTGCTGTTCCATTACCCACAGTCAAAATAATATATGACATAGAATGGACTCTCAGGTAAATGATGGAGTTTGCTATGAAGCAAGAGTAATGCTCACAGGGGAATAGGGACTGAGGTCAGACATTCTAGCCAGAACCCTTGAGCATCTTTGCATATGAAAAGAGCCCCATGGTCCTTTCCCAAGCATTGTAAAATCCAGAGAATAAACAACCATTAGCAACAATAAGATTGACTACCTAATTGTATTCTTTGCTTCTGTAAATCTTACCTCCATCTGTAAATCCTGCCAGACTCTGTAAATTTTAACCTTCACAGATAAGAATGTGATCGCTGTCTCTTAACTACATAAAGTCTAATTTTCCAAAGGATAGGACAGTTTCTCTTTTTCAATGTAATGCCAGGGAAAGAGACAGTTGCTGGTCGGCTAGTAAAGGCTCATATCAATGAGACCTGAGACTCTGGTTTGTGTCTAGAAGGATCAACAGCCTTATCAAATAGAGAACCTTCCACTTAATTCCCTATTTGAGAATCCACTACCGCATACTGTGAGATGACTTACTTTCTATTAATAAAGCCTAGAATTCCAACATTCTATGAGTCCACAATGTTCTGGTCATACAGATCACTATATGACAGTGGTCCTCACACACAGTGTAGGTGCAGACTGGGCTATACCAACTACGTTTGCCCAAATTTGTATAACTCAATATGTTCCAACAGTGGTGAGATTACCTAAAAAGTATGTATAACATTTAGCAATACAATCTGATTATGAATGTCATGGCAAGGCCATCTATTGTAGCCTTTGTAAATGTAGACAAGGCTCACTCTGACCCACATGATGAAGAACCTCCTGGAGTTCTTTAAGCATAGTGAGGTAACTGACTCACCAAAGAGTCTCTAAATAAGTGTACCTTGTGTGCATATTGGTTGGAATGAAGATAACTGGGTGATATACAGTTACCTGTGATGACCCTTGGATCCAGTACTTTACTGGAGACATTCAAATTGAGCCACGAAAAGCGGCAGCTCTGCCTGACCTCCATCATGTAAGAATGAGATGTGTCATCCTCAATGTCTGTGACTTTATAGTCAGGTACTCCTAAGAACCTCCCCTGGAAGTGGTAAGGTCTGGGCAAAGGGGTGACTTCTTTCAGCACCATGGGACCTAACAAGGGAATGAGGAAAGGGAAGGCCACCCCCTCACTACAGATTTTCCACTGGGCCAAGGTTTAGCACCATCATCTCTTAAAGTTACTATCTATGTATAATTTGTGTCGAGTGAGTTCTTAGGGTGTTATTTCCAAGTGTCAAGCAAAATGGGCTGCTGAATAAGAGGCCTCAGGCTCAGAGAAAGCCATCCCTATGATACCCCCATTAAGAAAAGGTCACTGCAGCTCTACTGGCACACAAAAACGCATGGACACATGTGCACATGCGCACGGAAGGTCAGACCTGGCCTCTCATGCAGCACTAAAATAATCAGGAAGCCAGAAAAGGGGCTTAGCCTGGATGTTCACTGTGGTTGGGGGGGTAGGGGTGTGGGTAAGAGCTCTTGAACAGAGACTACCAGCCTTTCTCAACACCTTGTCCAGTTTGGGAGGGTGACACGAGAGGAAGAGATTAGGATGAGCATGAGGCTGAAGCTGTGTGCAGTCACACTGAAACTGGGTGCCCGTTCCCCCCGGGGTTGTGCAGTTAACTAGGTGCCCCTCCCCCCTTAGATATGGCAGTTAAACTGCCAGAGGAAGCAGCTGGAACAGGAAGTTGGACCAGAAGCAGGAGGGATAAAAAGGCATAGAAGAGACTAGAGGGAACTTTTGGGGAGAGAAGAGAATGGCAGGCAGGTAAAGAGTAGCCCGAGTGACCAGAAGACCCCGGGCAGAAGACCCCTGGAAGAGTGAGCTGGAGGTGACGAAGGAGCCATGGTGTCTGGCAGAAGAGTGGTCGGTGTGGAGAGTGTGAAACTGCAGCAAGGTGATATGGAAAGTTGGTACTTGGTCAGGAATTTGGAAAGCTGACTTGTACATCAGCAATTGTGGAAGTCTGAAGCATCTTGGAGAAGCTGAGCAGCTCGGAACACTGGAGAGAGACGAAACAGTGAAGACTACAGAGAAAGACTAGACATTTGCAAAGTGACTACCTCTGAGGTTTGGAGGGGCAAAGGGGCATCATCTTGGACTGTGTCTTTGGGACCTTTGGGACTGAAAATGGTGACTGGGGTAAGATGACTGGCCACTTGTGGCTTTATGGACATTCTGTTTGCCCTGTTGAACTCCCTTGTTAATAAACACTGTTGTTAAATTGCATTTTGAGTGGCAACTGCTACGCCCCCTGTGAAGCGAACCTGTGGTTTATTGGTTGGAGGTTTTTTCCTCCTTTTTGGACCCGATTTCAACACAGCCAGAACAGTAGAGTCTGCTCATTCCACAACATACATGGGCAAGAAAAAAATACACACGCAATCACTTGTCTTTACATAAAAAAAACACTAACAGAAGGCCTAAGAAAGCAACACTCTGTGTAGAGGGTGGCTGGAGTCATAGAGTTGAAGAGAAGCAAGGTACGTTTGCAGTGTTGCACTAAAACAAATACTTTTGTGTTCGAGTGTATTATATTGGCATACTCTATTTCACTATTTAGCAAACACTAATTTAAACTTCTAGGAAAGCATCCTAAAATTTAATCCCTTTAGACACTGAAGGTTACCAAAGTGTAAACCACACACTGGCTTCAGCGGGTAAGAAAGACCTTGTGTCTGCTCAAAATGAAACAAGAACAATGCTCACACCTAGAAGAGTGCAGCACCAGGAATCCTTCTCTTCCTTCATTCCAACTCTTTAACACTCTCCCACCCTGCAAAAGAGACGGTGGAGTGGGCCAGCAGCCCACCCAAACCCTCCGGGTGCCGGCCAGTAAAATCAACCGTTATGTCCAGATTTCAGTGACTGTCTACGTCACAGGCACGCGGGCGACCGAAGCCCCAAGCTGGCTCCGCTTTCACTACCACCAGCGAATCCCGCAGGGTATGTCGGGACTGGAGAGGAAATGCAGGGAATTTCCGCAGACGACTGCTCGTGACGCCCGTCTCCACGGTCACGCACAAGCTGGAAAGACGCGAATCTGCGAACACAGAGCTGCCCAGACAGCTTCCGAGCCGGGCCACGCCCAAGTCCCGCCGCCAGCCCGGCCCCCAGCTGCCTGCCGGAGAGACACAGACCTTAGCGGCGCGACCAGCGTGCCCAGGGCCGCTGAGTAGTAGCTTGACCACCGGGAGGCCTGGGTCCCGCCGCTTCCGGCCGTCCCCACCAGCTCCTCTACGCCTACCTGGCCTCTCACACTTACCATTTCTAAGTTTCCAGTGTCCGCCTCGACCGCCTGGGGGTCGCACGGGCCGAGAACGACGAGGGGCGGCAAAGCAGCCACGGACACTTCCGGGGAGCGGCGGAGCGTTGCCCCGCCCACCGCCTCCGCGTCGCCCCGCCCACCGCCTCCGCGTCGGCCGCGTCGCCCCACCCACCGCCTCCGCGTCGCCCCACCCACCGCCTCCGCGTCGCCCCACCCACCGCCCCCGCGTCGCCCGCGTCGCCCCACCCACCGCCTCCGCGTCGCCCCTGACTGGACCAGTTTCCCCGCGCCGCTTCTCCCCGGCGTACTGGAGCCGAGGGGACGCCGCGGGACCGTGCTCTGGCACTTCAAGTCTCGGCTCTTTCCTTCACTCGTGGAGGTGTTTCTTTAGGCGCTGTGAGAGGGGGCAAAGCTAGTGTTTATTCACCGGCCAGACATGCAAGAGGCGAAATCGTGCTCTCAAGTCCTCCTCGAGATCCAGGGGGTAGTAGCGGCTTGGTGGAGGAGTGGAAGGAAAGACCGGGAAAGGACTTGGGCGCCGCCGCTTCCTGGTTCCTAATGGGTCGCCTGGTGGTGGGCGACTTGGCAGCCGGGTGGAGAGTTGAAGGGACACAGGTCAGTTGAGGCCGCTTCTGCCGTTAAGCATTCTACCGCGAACATTCCTGACTCCCAGCCAGAGCAGCTAAGTTTTTTTAAATTAGAGGGGGGCTCCTGCTGACAATCCTTCTTTACAAACACAAATAATGCAGACACTTCACCATATCCAGCAGCCAACCCCTCACTATTTCGTTCTTTTTTGACAACTGGAACCTGAGTTGGTTTTGCCATGATGTGGCTAAAACACCAACCTTAAGTGGGCATACTGTTAGATCTACAGTCACATTCAGGGGGAGAAAAGAGAGAGAAGCAAAAACAGTCCATTACTTCGCAGGGAAAATGACAACGGTTATTGACATACAAATGCCACATACCATGAAAAATACAAGCCACACCTCTTTAAATCTTAGAATGTTTTTCTGAAAGTTAAAATTAAAGTGATTGCTAAAGTAGTGAAGTGTGTTCCAATATAATACACATGGACATGAAAATATCTGCCTGAAAGCATACATTGTTATAAAAAGTTTTAAGAATAGTCACTGCAGCAATACCCTTAGAGCTTTCACTTCTGTCTTTGGAGGTCCTGATTTAACTTCCAGCAGGTTCACCTTCCCTATATCTAGGAGGTCCACAAATTGGGTTTCCAGCAAGTTCACACCTCCCATAGCTGGGAGGTTCATACTTGAGTTTCCGCAGCTTTCTCCTCACCCCCAAGGTGACCAAATCCACCCCTCCACCCCATGTCTGAGCATCTTCTGCAGCGGCTTATATTCTTTATCAGGGTCTCCACACAGTGATTCTTTCTTGCTCTGAAGACATGTCTCATCTGGTGCTAGTTCTCCTCACCCTCCGCTTCAGGGGGGTGCCATGTGTAACCATATTTTCCCAAATACCATCTATGGAATGAAATATAGACAAATATATTTTTCAAATTGAATGACCCCTTCATTAATTAGGTGACTTCATTAATTAGGTACTAAACACCTTTGTAGCTAAATCCTTTTAAGATCTATAACTGAAGCTGTTCTTGAGATTTTGACTGTGCTTTCATTTCATTGGTCTCACCAAATCTAGGATATTAAAAGTTATTTGGTTTCCAAAAATATAAAGAAAAAAACAAAAAAAAATACTGCTCTTTCTTAATCTCTGGGCCATGAAAGCTATTTTTGGTAACAATTGCATTTGGTATCAAATGAATTAATCTGCTGTCTAAGAGATGGACACAGATAACTGCAGCATGAACCATGTGAGATGCAGGGACTTTTTTTATTCATACTGTACTCTTAGCATCACATAGATTCAGACATAACATCTTTTTGAGAATTAGATTTCAACTTCATGTTATTGGATTCTACAAATCATTTTAAATGATTTTTCGATAATCTGCAAGAAATTATATAGCTAAGTAAACTTCTAATTAAAAAAGTGTACTTGGTGATTCGAAAATATCAACTTCTATTTGACCTTCCATTAAGGAACATATGGGAAGAAGTCATGCTTACTGAATGATTTCTTCCCACCAAGATTATTCTGTTTCATTAAAATATAATGAAGTGTCTTGATAAATGACCAAAGCTTGGGTTCCACTTTTCCTTTTGTAATTCTACTTTTCTTCTAATTCCAACAAATAAAAATGATTTTTTTGTTAAGTATTTTACCTTGGTTGTCATTTACACTTTGAAACTGTGTGGTAATGAATGTAGAGTGAAATTCTGGGATTTGGTTGTTCTTATAATTAGTGATTGTGTTGAAGTACACACTGCAGATTCTGCTCTGACAATGTATATTTTTAGTCATTTTACATTCTCCTAAAGAATTCTATCAACTGGAGTCTTGCCTTCTCAAAAAAGTACTATGGCAGATGTTGAATGCTTTTGGACTGTTGTGAGTGGAATGTTTATTAGAACTTTGATTACACTATCCAGAAATACTAAGAGCATGGAGGTAGTAGAATGAATAGATTTAGGGAAAATTCATTTATTTCCTAAGAAAAAATTTCATTTTATATAATACACAATTTTTTTTAAAGAGACTAGGTTGCCCAGGGTAGTCCTTAACCCTCAGACTCAAGTGATCCCTAGCCTCAGTCTCCTAAGTAGCTGGGATTATAGGGGCGCCACCATGCCTGGCTACTTTTTTGAGACTAGGTCTTGCTTTGTTGCCAGGGGTAAATCTCAAACCCACGGACCTCAAGATTCCTAGCCTCAGCCTCCCAAGGCCAATATATAAATCTTTATTGAAAGATTTCAGGTTTTAGCAACACTGGCAAAGAAATATGACACAGGACTCTCTCACCAATATAATTTCAGTCTTTTATTGGATTTTGAAAAAAGTTTACTAAATTTATTTTCTTACATAATTGTTCATTTTGGGACAGTATTTGATTTCTCCCATCAGGTGTAGTCCCTGTAGTTCTCCTGCCACCAAACTACCTGTGAGCTATCACTACAATCCTTTATGTCTTCCCTAGCATCCCTTTGTTTAGTTTCTCTATATTTCACATATGTAAAACTACCTGATATTTATCTTTTTCCTTGGACTTATCTTGCTAAGCATCGTCTCAACTCCATCCATGTTGCCATTAATGGCATGAGTTTATCTTTTTTGATCACTAGGTAGTACTCTATTGTATGTACATATATAACACATCTTTTTGATCCACTCATCTGTTTTGGAACATCTGGGTTGTTTCCATATCTTAGCTATTGTAAACATTGCTGCAATAACACAGTAGTGCAGGTCTCCTTTTCATTAATGTTTTTGTGTCTTTTTGGGTAGATTCTAGGAGTTGAATCACTGGACCATATGGTAGATCCATTTTTAATGTTCTGAGGAACCTACACACAACTTTATCTAGTGACTGAACCAGCAGGTAAGAGGGTGGAAACATCCTTGCCAGCATTTTTTTTTCAATATGGACCGTTCTCACAGGTGTGAGAATCTCATTGTGATTTTCATTTGCAGCTTCCTGATAAGTGATATTGAACACCTTTTCATATGCCTTTTGGCCATTTGAATTTCTTTTTTGGAGAAGTATCTTCTTAACTCTTCTGCCCATTTTTGGCTGGGTTGTTGTTTGCTTTTCATTGTTGTTGTTGAGCTCTGTAAACTCTTTGTAGATCTTTGATATCAATTGTATGGTGTACAAGTGTTTCCTCTCATTCAGCAGGATGTCTCTTCATTTTCACTACTGTCTCTTTTGCTGTATAGAAGTTTTTCATTTTGATGTAGTCCCAGTGGTTTATCATCTTCATTTTTCTTACTACTGGAGATGAGTCCTCAAAGTTGTTTTGGGGATTTATGTCATGGAGTGTTTTGCTTATGTTCTGTACTACGTATTTTATGGTTTCAGGTCTCACATCCATTTTGAGATTATTTTGTATATGGTGTGAGATAATAGTCCAGTTTTTCCAGCACCAATTACTGAAAATACTTTCTTTGTTCCAGCTTGCTCCTTTGTTATGGGTTAGTTGACCATATGCATGTGGTTTGATTTCTTGGCTTTTGTTTTGATTCCATTGGTCTGTGTGGCTGTTTTTGTCCCAGTACCATGCTGTTTTTATTGTTATGGTTTTGTAGTATAATTTAAAGTCTAGGGGTGTAAGGCCTCTATTCTTTCCCTGTTTAGTCAGGAAAGTGTCTATTTGGGTTTTTTTATGATTCCATATGAATTTCAGCAATATTTGTTCAATTTTTTGAAGAATGTCATTGAGTTTTATATTCAAATTGTATTGAATCTGTAAATCACTTTTGGTAGGATGCCCTTTTGATAGTGTTAATTCTTCTGCACTTGATCTTAGCCAAAAGGCTGAGAAGCGATGATAATGTTAATTCTTCTGATCCATGAGCAAGAAATGTCTTTCCATTTCCTAGTGTCTTCCTCTGGTTTTTGTTGTTGTTGTTGTTGTTTGTTTTGTTTTAACAGTGCTTTGTCATTTTCCTTTGTATAAGTCTTTTACATCCTTTGTTAGATTTATTCCCAAGTATTTAAATTTTTTGATGTAATTGCAAATGGGATTATTTTCTTAATTTCTTCTTCAGATTGTTTGCAAAAATCAGAAATTTTATTTTCAATGTGTTGTATAAATAGAATTGCATTTTCCCCACACTCAACTGCCAACACATATCC
Organism: Uropsilus gracilis; assembly: GCA_004024945.1. Lineage (NCBI taxonomy): Eukaryota > Metazoa > Chordata > Mammalia > Eulipotyphla > Talpidae > Uropsilus > Uropsilus gracilis. The sequence continues at coordinate 38,582 of PVHY01011019.1, read as the reverse complement.
CATTATTATTAATATAGTTGATATATCTTCTTAACCGAAAATGATTTTTTAAGACAAGTTGTTTTCCATTAACTATTTTTTAAATTTTTATTTTCTTTTAGTATCATACAGCATTATTCCTCTTTGTATGGTTGTTGGCCTCCTTGGGGATGCCCCTCTCCCACCAGCCACTCTGTGTCCTTTCTCTTTACTGTGAACTGGTCCATATTTAGCCCTTCAGTCTCTTTTTTTCAAAGCAATATCCTATTCCTGGGTGAGGATTGGTGTTTCCGGGGCATGGTAACCATGCTTCTCAGATTTCCAGTCTTAACTTGTGTCAGACAGCCCTTCTGAGCTTATTTGGAGTCTGCGAGTGAAAGTTCCTCTGTTCTGTATGTCTCCTCCCTTCTGTCATTGGTTGAAAAATTCCCTGGAGAGGAGAGAGGTCAATTGATTGTTGGACTAATTGGTCTCTTAGTTCATAAACTGCCACTTAGCTTACCAGGCCACTGCCATATTTCTATGGCCTTCCTCCCTCTGTCCAGAGGGGGTGAACCTTGCTCTTTTTTAAATTTATATATATATATATATTTTTTTTTTTTTACATCATTGTCTACCCCAATGTTCTCCCACCACCCCATCACTCATGAACCAGCATCTTGAACTCATATGCCCATCCCTCCTTGTGCCTTGCTTTTGATGGAGGCTTCTCTGATCCATAACTCTGGCTCCTCTGATCCATAATTCTGGCTCGTAGGCCCTGTTGAGAGTGACAGTGTTGGAGTAATCCTGGTTGTCACTATAGTTGGTCACACCACAGTCTTGTGTTTGATAGTTTGCTCCAAGATCTTTTTGGGTCCTACCCGGTGAATATGTGTGTCTAGGGTTTTCAATCAAAACCCTCTCCTTGTTTATTTCTTCTATCGGATTATTTATGGATTTTCTTGTTCCTGATGAGGACTGACTGGAATGGGAGTAGTCCAGAGGGGGTTAAGTGTTGCCTGCACCCCCCCACCCACACCCTAGCAGGGCTTGACCTACCTCCCGCATGAACCAGAAGGCTCCCGTGGGGTGACTGTCCCTCCAATCTGGGACCCTGGACCAGCTGAGAACCTGGACACAGAGGATTTGGCCCATTTGGGGATGAATGCAGCTGTAGTAGAAACCCATGTGACCGCAGTGGACAGGACCTTATTAACTAACTTTTAATTGAAGTAATAATGGATTACCCCCATCTGCTATTATAATCATAGTGCACTCACCACCAACTCATCCATACTCACCTCCACAGACCATTAGGTTTCCCTCCCTGTTCTTTCCCTTCTCCTTTTGGTATTTCAGTTCTGTAGTCAGTTATCAAGGGTTAATGTTTCAGTTTGTCTTTATCTGACTATTAATTTAGTTACTTTATATTCTACATGGTAGTGACACCATCTGGTCTTTATCTTTCTCCTTCTGACTTATTTCACTTAGCTCCATGTTGTCACAAATGGCATGATTAAACTTTTTTGATCACTGAGTAGTATTCCATTTTATATATAGCACATCTTCTTGTGTTCTGGAGCACTTAGATCCTTTCCCGTAGTTTAGCTGTCATAAATAGTGCTGTGACAAACACGGAGTGCATGTTTCCTTTTGAATTGACATATTTTTGTTTTCGGTACATGCCAAGATAGAATTACTGGGCCAAATGGCATATCCATGTCAGCATATCCATGTCAAACTTAAAAACATGACAGTGGATTCTTGGCAGAAGGGCTTATGGATGTTGGCTCCTGACATACAGGTCTTCTTGGGATCTGCTTCTAGGAACTGCATGCCATGCTGACATGGAGTATGTGGGTGTATGTATGGAGCAGCTCAGAAACTAAAATAACAGTCCATTTTTAAAAAATTCCATGGTGAAATACTTAACAACCAAAGGAAAAGTTGGTGACTCCCTACTAGATGTTGTGGTTGAAAATCTAGATATTGATAATTTTACTGCATATGAAGGAAACTTGGCTTGCTCCACCTATCACCTCATCTTTGAACAGCACGTATTTGAGAAGTTAAAAGCGGTTGCTAAGGGGAATGACATGATGTAAACTAACAGTTCCTGGTTAGGCTGCCAAATCTGCTAGACAAAGTCTATGGATAATATGACTGCCAATACCTGAAGCCCTCACAGATGTCAACAGCACACAGATGTAGGCAAGAATGCCTAAGCTAGGAGAAATAGCAGTATTTTCATGGAATTTTACATATTTTCATAATTATTTCTTAATATAATTAAAGAACATAGTTGAATGAATTTGTTTGTGGCCAATCTATTTTTGTTAAATTACAAATCTAATAAAACTTTACACATTAAAAATAAACTTCATAGTAGCAAGGGGTAAGGGCAGCATTATACCATTCTTTTTATTTTTTTTTTTAAGGAAATCTTTCCTGAAATCACAAAAGACGAAACAGAATTGGAACTGTCTGAATCTAAGGAAGGAAAAGGGTTGGGGGGAAGACAGGTCTAAAACCCACTTTGTAAATCATTCTCTTGGGTTTGACTTTAAATCTCTCAGGAAAATTAGTTATGCCCTTAGGAAAACACTATCATCCAATTTTTAGATTTTCTTTTTGCTTCAATTAATACTTTCCCAGTCCTTAGCTTTCTCTACCTAAGATGTGTCAATTTTCAAAATAAAGCCACTTTTAAAAATAACTGATTTTTCATACTGCAGTATCCAGATTAGGCCTGATTTCAGTTAGAATAAGACTTAATTTCAGTAAGAATCACTGCTGCTTGGTTTTTTTAACATCATCTCCAGAGTTCACAACCTCAGTGCCCCTTTTGTAGTGATTTAATTTTATACAGTTTTCATATCCCCTGTTCTTTGGCTACACCTTCCCTTAATTTATGATCCTTTTGGGAAAGTTGTTATTAAATACATGAAAGAGAAACCTAAATCTCCTCACAGGAGTTGTATCATAGCTGCCAGTTTTACATTCTTAGTCATTAGATTTCCAAGCCCTGTTATAGTCCATAAAATTTTATGTTGCTGCTCTATATCCAGATCCAGTTTTTGTTAACTCTGTAATCAGATAAAAAAAAGTTATTGATTTGTGAGGTATAATTTGTTAATAAAAAAATGCTATATAAAAATTAAATTAACTTAAAAGCCACATGAAAAGCACAAACAACCTATTATAATTAAAAGGCGAAAGATTTATACGATCTGAAGAGAAACCAGAGTATTGCAACCTATTATAATTAAAATAACAAAGCCTTAAAAAACTTTAATTCCTGTGTAACTGGGCTTGGGATGACCCAGAAGAGAGTCAATATGGTCCTGTTCAATAATTGCAGTAATATTATTATTTATTTTGTTGCATTAACATTTGTGATATTAGTGGTAACTTGCCAGCGCAGCAAGCAGTCATTCTAGGGAACAGAATTTTCCCTGCCTGGCAAAAAATAATAGTCCAAACTCAAGTAAGTCAGCTATCATTAGTTTGCTTCATGGAAAACATCTAAAACATCAACTGTCTGCAACATGTATTTTTTAGTATCTTGGATACTTCCTGATACTAATGATTTTTGTTGAATGATATCATGTGTGCTCTGGTCATTATGAGTTATATCATGACAGTGAGCACCTCAGTGCAAAGTGGGAAAAAAATACATTTGTGTTATATGGGCAAGAGGATTTTTTCTTTTATTATTATTTTATAAAATTTGATTACTTTTTTTTTTTGCCTTTGGACTGTTCCTTCCCCTCCCCCTTTTCCTTCCTGCCCCATCTGGTCACTCCATCTCCTCTTTTACTGCCAGTTGTTGATCAAATTTTAGTCCGGCCAGGCACAGTGGCTCGTGCCTGTAAGCGTCAGCCTATGAAGCAACCGGGGCTAGGGATCGCGGTTCGAGTCCCGCCTGGGGCCCGTAGCAAGACCTACTTCCAAAAAAATAGCGTGGTGGTGCACACCTGTAATCCCAGCTACCTGGTGGTGCACACCTGTAATCCCAGCTACCTGTAATCCCAGCTGAGGCTGGGGATTGCTTGAGTCTGTGGTACCCCGGGCAACAAGAGCCTGCGGTTCCATGGGCAAAAATAGACCTAGTCTCAAAAAAAATTTTTTTTTAGTCTGTTAGAGTCTTCCTTTTCTTTCCTGCAGCAATGACCTTTTCCCAGATGAGAACGTGTTTGCTTGGGACACAGCAGCCTTGCTTTGTTTTCCAGATGTATCTTTGTTGCACGTATTTGGGATTCTTTCAGTGTCTTATCCTTCTTACTAGTCGTCTTCTTCAACCTAATTTGTCATGTTTTGCTGCTTCTTAACTTTATATTTCTGATCTCTGGCATTGGGGACCTTTCCCTGAGCTGATGTCTATAGAAAAATTTCTTGATGGAGATGGGCATGGCAAATGGTTGGTACAGTTCATCATGGAGGCCATTGACCCATCTCTGTGATCTTCTTCCTGTGAAATGGGAGAGGACCTTGTTCCCACTGAAGGTGTTTCTGACCAGGAATTTCATTCCCATCTGTGGAAACGTTGTAGGGGTATGTCTGAGACAGTCTGTCACCATAGACAGGGTCTTACAACCCTGTGTCCTATGGATCTGATATGGTCTTTTGTCCCAGGACTTAGTTCTATCTCCTCACCTCCATCTTCATGTGTATCTGTAGTTGAATTAGTGATTTTGAGTTCCTTGTGAGGCTTGATTGGATGTGGAGTAAACAATATGGGGTGATTCAAAGCCACCAACACCACCGCCCCCTCCCCACTTCTCTTCCCCCCCCCCAATGGTCCCAAGTGCCCAGCAGTCCTGAAGGGACAAAGGCAGGGCAGAGCCACCAGGGACATGGTGCCCAGCTCCATGGTGAAGCCGCATGGAAGAGTGGTGACAACCCTGTGAACCCAGGTCACTTTGTTTATGGCAGCCTGGGGGCCCTTGGCAGCCTCCTGCCACTCTGGGATGCAATGGGAAACCTACCTCATACTCCTGGAACCCTGATAGGATAAAGGCAGAGCAGAGCCACCAGGGGCATGGTGCCTGGCTCCATGGTGAAGCCAAGCAGAAGGTCAGAGGACTTTTTAAAGAGGGTACCCAAATGGAATATTTATGCACAGGAAAGACAGGCTACAGGTGATATCAAGAGGAAGACTTGGGAGTGGGATAAGATTGGTAGGTAAGTTACACTTTTACAATAAACCAATGAGACCAGTAGGTATGACCACCTGATAAAAATGTCTAGCAGAGAAACCTTCTATTTACATGTGCCAATAAGTCTGATGACCAAAACACGCAGGCCTTGGAGATGAGGACTGAGTCTAAATAATACCTCAAACAGCAAGACGCTATTTAGGAGAAAGCAAAATTTGTCTAAATAAGCACTAGGACTAGGAGGGCTGTGCCCTGGGGTCTTATGAGAGGCAAACAGTTCATTAAATACATTTTGCAAAACCCAGTGTTGCTTATTTTGAGAAATTAGTTGATAATATCTAGTGACTTGGTGAGTTCTTACATTCTAGTTTTAGCAGCATCCTATATTATAGAATACATGAATATCATCATCTGAGCATAGCCAGTAGCTATACAGAGGGAATCAGGGGCTCTATAAAGTCTGTTTGCCACCAGCAGTATGGTCTCCTGCCTTGGCCAAGAAAATATGTTCATTAGATCACCAATAAAACACTTTCCCATAGCAGGTGAAAAATCACTAAGCTAGCCATGGCAGGAAAAGGAAGTCCCTTGAATTTTGCTAACATCATTAGGTAAGAGGCCTCTAAATAATTTTGTTTTATGTAGGTACACAGGACCAAGATTAATACTCGCAGATCTAAGTTGTCAACAAGTGTTTCACAGAAATTCAAGTTAACTTGAGCACTGATGTGAACCTCTGGAGATTAAGGTTTACTATTTGTAGAGTTAGGAGTGATACAGATTTGCACTTCAGTATGGGGAGGCAAGATATTCTCAGAATTCTTCAGGCCAAAAGTGCTAGTTGATGGTGAATTAGTGAGTGCTTTCTCCCTAAAAATCAGACATTTAAAAGGGATATTTACTCATGCCAGATCTAGCCAACGTGGTTACCTTTGCACTAAAGTAACTCAAACTTTTGTTTATTTTAGGGAATACAATCTCAAAATGTGACATGAATATACTGAGGGTTTAATGAGTTGATCCCCCACCAACTAGCTGCCTTTCTCTCTTCTTCTCCTTTAAATGGCAGCTATTTCAGGAGTGATGGCTCAGTAGCTCAGGACCTCATGGCAAGTTTAGTGTCAGTCTGGGAGCATCCTGGAGTTCTGCCCAACAATATCACAACATTCTAATCCCGGTGCTGCTGCATATGAAAAAAACAGACCTTTAAGCCCACAAAGAAAAAACATTCCTTATAATAGATTTTTATCTCTTAGGTCTTACATTCACATATACAGATTGCATTTGTCAAAGAGATAATGATCCCAAGTTCAGATTTCCTGTCCCTCAAGAATGATTTGTTTAATATTTTGCTTGAATGTGATTTTTTTAAATAGTTTATTATTTTTCTTGAGGTAATGCTGGTTTACAACACTATAATATTTAAGGATATATGTTCATACCTATTCATATATATTTTATTATACCGCACCCACCACCAAGCCATCAGTAATCTTCCACCACAGTTCATTAGGATCTGCTTTTACTTGCTTCCCACCTCTATCCTTTCCCCTCTGGTAGTTTTCATAGATTTATAGGGTTTCTTCTTCTGGTTTAGTTGTCCTGATTTATTTCACTAAGCATAAACCCCTCCAGTTCTATCCATGTTGCTAAAAATGACAAGATTTCATCTTTGTGTTCTATAACTAAGTAGTATACATTGTATATAATTACCACATCTCATCTTCTTTATCCAATCATGTATCTTTAAAATGTTTCCATGCCTTGGTTATTGTAAACAGTGCTTCAATGAATAAAGGAGTGCATAGAGCCCTTCAGATTGGTATTTTGTACTCTTTGGGCACATGCCTAGGAGTGGAATTGCTGGAAGATAAGGAAGATCTATTTTTAATATTTTGATAAATATCCATATTGTTTTACAAAGAGAGTATACATTTTTCTCCATACTGTCACCAAAACTTGTTTCTGGGTTTTGTTGCTGTTCTGTGCCATTCTCACAGGTATAAGGTAGTAAGTCACTTTTGTTTTCCATTTCCCTAATAAGTGATGATGAACATTTTTTCATGTTCATGTTGGCCACTGATATGTCTTCTTTGGGAAAGTGTCTATTTAGACCTTCTGCCCATTTTCTGATTGGGTCTTGTTGAGTTGTATCTTGGATATTAGCCCCTTTTTAGATATATAATATACAAATATTTTCTCCCGCTCAAAAAGGTGCCTTTTCGTTTTAATGATAGTTTCTTTTGCTGAGACAAAGCTTTTTAGTTTAATATAATTCCATTTGTTGATTTTTTTCACTTTTATTTTCCTTTTGTTGTAATCATGTTCCCAAAGACACTATTGAAGCCATGAAGACATTTCACAGTGTGCTTTTTGCCTTCTATGTATTTTATGGTTTCAAGTCTTACATCCAGGTTGTTCATTTTGAATTAATTTTGTATATTTTGTCTATGGTATGAGATAGTGGTCTAGTTTCATTTTTTTGCATGTGGTTGTCCAATTCTTCCAGCACCATCTTTTTTTAAAAATTATTTATATATAAATTTCACATCTTTGTAATCCCATGGATTCAGCCCCTACCCTCCTTGACTGCCCCCCCTTTTCCTCCTGCCCCAAGTTGTATGCTTCAGTTTGGTGGTTATATTGTTTTGACTTTTCCTCATGGCTTTTATTTTTTTTCCTCTATCCCATATATTAGTGAAACCATTTGGTTTCTGTCTTTTTCTTTTTGACTTGTTTCTGCTAATATGATTTCTTCTAAGTCCATCCATGTTATCATAAAATCATCAACTTTGTCATTTTTAATTGATGAGTAATATTCCATTGTGTATATATTCCCCATCTAAAAGTGTTCCTTTCTCTCCACATCCACGCCAGCAATTCTTGTTGCCCGTTCTTTGGATGAGGGCCATTCTTACTGGTGTAAGGTGGTAATCTCATTGTGGTTTTGATCTGCATTTTCCTTATTGCTAGTGATAATGAGCAATTTTTCATATGCCTGTTGGCCATTTATATTTCCTCTTTGGAGAAGTATCTTTTTAGTTCTCCCCAGTTTTTGATTGGGCTCCTTGTTTGTGTGAGTTCCTTGTGGATCTGCGTTATTAAACTCTTATCAGTCTTGTGGAGGGCAAAATTTTTTTCCCATTCGGTAGGGCTTCTTTTAGTTTTTTCTGTTGTCTCTTTTGCTGTATACAGAAGTTTTTTAGTTTGATGAAGTCCCATCTGTTTATGTTTTCCTTCATTTTTTGCCATCTGTAGATGTGTCCAGAAAGAGATTTCTGAATTGTGATTCACGGAGGGTTTTGCCCAAGTTTTCCTCTGTGTATTTTATGGTTTCAGGTCTGACATCTAAGTCTTTCATCCATTTTGAATTGATTTTTGTACATGGTGTGAGGAGATTGTCTTGGTCAATTTTTTTTGCATGTCTTAGTCCAATTTTCCCAATGAAGAGGCTTTGTTTCAATGTAAATTTTTCACTCCTTTGTCAAAGATTAGTTGACTATATATGTCATATTTCCAGGCATGCAATTCTGTTCCATTGGTCTGATTGTCTGTTTTTGTACCAGTACCAAGCTGTTTTAATTATTATAGCTTTGTAGTATAGTTTGAAGTTTGAAATTGTAATACCTTTGTTCTCATTTTTTCTGGTCAGGAGGCTTTTTGATATTTGAGGTCTTTTGTTATTCCACATGAATTTCAGTAATTTTGTTCTATCTCTTTAAAGATTGTCATTGGGATTTTTATCTGGATTGCATTGAATCTGTAGATTGCTTTTGGTAGGATGGCCATTTTGATGATATTAATTCTTCCAATCCATGAGCAGGGAATGTCTTTCCATTTCCTTATGTCTTCTGTCTCTTTTAGCAGCATTTAAAAATTTTCCTTGTGCAGTTCTTTCATGTGTTTTGTTAGGTTTATTCCCAGGTATTTAATTTTTTTGGCCAGCACCATCTTTTAAAGAGAATTTCCTTTCTTTGCTGTATTCTCTTGGCTCCTTTGTCACAAACTATACATATAAGTGAGTTTATTTCTGAACTCTCAATCTTTAATGTAATTTTTAACCCCTATTCAATACACTTAGGAGGGGAAGGAAAACAATTGGCTAGGATAGTCTTTGGGTCAGTCTACTTTTGTTTTGGCTAGATTCTGAAAATAAGCTCTTTTTCTTCTTGCAGGGGTAAATTATTTTCAAGTAAACATTATATACTTCCACAGGAAATAAAACTATAAACTCTTTTGTTTATTTTTATTTATTTTTATTTTTTTATTCATTTTATTGATTTGTCACAATTGTGAATTAATTGATCCCTCCTCCTCCCTCCATATCCCCCCTCTGTATCCCCCTTCCTCCTCCCTCCATATTCCCCCTCTGTATTCCCCCTTCAGTCACTCCTCCCATTTTTCTGCAAACTGTTGTTTGGTTAAGTTGATGTTTAGTTGTTGGTTGTTTGGCCTGTTGTTCTTTTCCGATATATGGTAAGTGTGTGTGTGGTTTTTTGTTGTTGTTGTTGTTTTATTTTATTTATTTATTTATTTTATCCCAGAGCTTTCCCACTTCACTAACATTTGATAACTATCCTGATCTTTTGTTTTTTGCTTTACCTCCCCTGCCTTCTTCCCCCTCCTCCTCTCTCATTCCATAGTTCAGTCCCATTGGTTGTTTTCATTTTTTATTTGTTTGATTTTCCCTGTATCCCTCATATAAGTGAGAAAACTATAAACTCTTAAGGGAAATTAGAATTACAGGGCCCCAGCAGCCAACACATAAAGGAATCCACAGGAAAGAAACAAATCAGCTGAGGCAAGTTCAGAGGGAAGGAAGCTTTCCATAGTGCAGAGGGGAAAGTCAAATTCTAAAGGCTGAATACCTTCCTGACCTTAAGCTTCAGACTTTCCTAGTTGAGTCAAACTACACTGTGTCAGTCCTTGGTGAAGGAGATGTAGAGAACACCTGAGAAGCCTCACAAATGAACTCTAGAAACTCCACTCACTCCTCTCCTCAGGGAACAATGAAAATTTTCCTGGACCCAGGCTTTCCTTCTCACAAGTGAGGAAACATACAGGTGGATTCAATTTCCAGTTCTGACCAAACTAAACTTCCAAGTTCATAGACCTAACCCAAGACAGAGAACTGCTGACTTTCATAGACTTCCTCAACACGTACAACTACATCAGTGTAGTGCACCTACACTGTGCAAGCCAAACTCAAACATATACCTAGAAGCAGGCCCAAGGAAATCACAGTTACAACCTTATAAAGGACATCATCACCCTGTCACCCACCCTGACCATCATTTTGTGTGCATTCCTAGCTTCTCAAGGCTCTGTAGCTTCTCTCAGTAACAAGGCCATCTTCTCAGGTGGGATGGAGCAGGTAGGATATCCCCAGGGAAAAATCAATGGACTCTTTGCAGGTTGGAGGAGGGTGGGGAGTGATGCAGCTTGGAGACACTGACTTCAAGCTTCTGCTCCCAGGCAATTTATTTTGCACCACCACTGGTCTTTTACAAGTGACAAAACCAGTGTTTGAAAAAACCAGTAAAGTCACTCAAATCCAGTCTTTATGTGTAAAGAAGGAAAGAAAATTGTAAAAGACTTTTTTTTCCCCAGTTCTACAATCTGAAAATGAAGGTGTCAATCTCTATTCCCATGACAAGCTATTGCTTGGAAAATAATCTTATTTGAACATTTCTAGGTATTGCAAATCCAAGCCTTGATAGTCCATTTTAACTCACCCAAAAGAATAGAACTCAGGTTATTACTACATGTCCCCACTAAAATAGAACGGGAAAACAAATTTTTAACAAATGAAATATAATAATTTTGGGCTATGTTATTTCATATTTTCTGAAATTCATTAACCTCTTTGGAAGTATTTTATGCTGTCTTTGAAGACCCATTGATTAAATAAATGTTATATTTAATGAAAAGCGGGGCTTAAAATAAGGGAGTAAGACTTTTCAAATTGATAACCCCTAGTGCTGACTGGACAGATCACCCAGGAAAGTTTCAAAGGAACCTTCTCTACCTAAAGGACTTTCCACCTGTCTGTGGGAATGTCTGTGCCAGGAAAGATCCTAAAAGGGAAGTCACAAGGACTTCATGCAATAAACACTCAAACTTTTAAAAAGAGTCATCCATGGCTTTGTGGGAAAATGATAATTAAAAATTAGGGTCTGTCTGAAATGAACATATAGTCGACAAATGATGTGAACCGAACAGGGAAAGTTGACCCAGGACCCAAGTGGAAATTTAGGCATTTACTGCTAACCTAAAAGCTAGTCTGGGGGGAACAAGGGTGTGGATATGAGATTTTGCTTCCCAGATATCTGTAAAATTCAGGAGGTAATGGAAGCACCAAAGGGATGACTCCACAGCTTCTCCGGCTCATGAACGCCGGGGCCTAATCAGGATCTCCCCTGGTAACCCATCCCGTAGTCACTGCACAATCTGGGAAGACTTGGGGCTGCCGGCGAAAAGTGGTCCAGAGAGGCTGGGGGACCTAAGCCTCTGCGGCAGTGAAAGGACTGGCTGGACGCGCTGGTTCCGCCGCCCGCCTGGCCCCTGCGCTGCGTGCCGGACGGACTGAAGCCCGAGCTGCACCACCGGCCGACTCGGGTCCGCAGACGCCGGGGATGACGGCGGGAGG